>JABSTT010004876.1:0-21111 GCA_013339685.2 Hyalomma asiaticum
TCCTTCTTTCACTTGTTTTTGCTTTAGTGGTTTGAATCTATTGTCTAAGTTTCACAAACGAGTAAACTATTATTATGGACGGCCTATGCAAATACGCTACCGGATGATATTACCTCGTCATTGATTGTGCTTACCTGTGGTAACAATTAGAAAACATAATACCTGGTTCATGTATCGTATAGCCCTTACGCGCCCCGCGGACAAGCAAAGCAATTACGAGGCAGCGGGAAAGTCATAGATGCCCCCTACCTCGCATAAGCCTTAATAAGAAATAAATATGCCTCATCGCTCAACAGTTCCACTGTGGCGCGTGCCTGCGCCGTTCTTAATAGGAGACGCTTCGTTGCTCTTTGGCATGAATGGCTGGTCTAATTATACTGAGCAATATGGGAGAGATCGAGCCATCGATGTGCTGCAGCACGAAGGACAACATGGCTAGCCAATGAATGCAGGTTCCAATTTATACAGCGTGGCAGACGTGCTGCAGTTGGGTAAACACAACAACACTGATGAAGGCTCCGAGTAACGTTTCCAGGAGCACCACGTGACAGCGCAATGAGAAACGTGAGTGCAGCTTAATCGGAACCCTTGCCATCGTTATTTAAGGTCATAATGATGGAACATTCGTTTAGCGAAATCGACTTCAGATAACTCGCAGGGAACTCAATAGCTGCCAGTACGCTCCCGGGCACACATCGACGTTTCTAGTAACGCGCATTCCTGGTTCCTGTTTTGAAGAAAGTGATCGTCAGTGGCATGCTGCGTGAAGGCCCTTCAAGAAGCCCTTGCACGACAAGGATAACTGCTTCTTTTCGCCTTCCCTCAAATATCGTCTCTGTAAGTGAAGAGTACGTACTGCCGATGTTCACTCGAACATTTTATCTGTTGCTGCGTCATGAAGAGTAGAAAAGTTATAGGTGAGGTGCGAACTTAAGAAGTATATGATTGTGCTTCGCTTAAAGAAAGGATGCTAATGTCTGCCGCTCATGTCGAGAGCACGGCTAAGCGGTAGGGGAAAGGAACTGAAAGAGATAGAACGGGAACGCCATAGTGGAGGTCTCCGGAAATTTTGATCACCTCGGTTTCTGACAACGCATAGTAGCGTGGACGAAACGCAGGTTTAGCAATTACGTCACTGGAATCCTCCTATCGCGTGCTGGCGGTCCGGAGCTGCGGCGACGACAAAGTGAGCGGAGGCGCGAGCAAGCCGATCGACATGGCATGAGATGACAAGAACTTTATTGGAGTCCTGGGGAATCAGGGTCCCCCCAGTTAAGTTGGTGGCTCCGCCCACGATGGGACTGGAGCACGAAAATTCTATCATCGAGAAGACTATGCTAAGTGTTATATTCTAAATATTGCCGACTTTCGGCACCTTCGGTTTCCTTGGCCAATCACTTGGTGCGGCACAAGGAAATTCGAGGTCTCGTAAATAAATTGCGCTGGAGGGTGCCACAACTAAATTTTTATGCGCACAGCTAGGTCTGGTTCCACTGCATTCTCCCAATGCTCGTATTGTAATCAAACGGAAACAATAGAACATTTCTAATATAATGTATATATAAGCATGAAAAAAAAAAGATGTTTGGATATACCTATTCAAAACCTTGGATTGGAGTTTGACGTGGCCACATTACTCTCCCTGGGGGCATCGGCACTCGGTGACTGTAATAAAGCTGTATGACATGCCGTATTTAAGTTTTTGTCCAAAACTAGGAGGCTTTCCTGCTAATTTATTTGTGTATCTTTACACAAAATTTCAGTTTCCTTTTTTGTGAGTCATTACTGATTATATAAACACAATGTGACTCTTTTGTAACATCTACCTCCTATAGAAAGCGATATAAGCACTCTCTCTTCGTTCCTTTACAAAATCTCAGGCTAGCTTCCCCTTCCTATTCATCTCATCTTTTTTTTTTCTTTCGATTTCCTCCTATCCTTCTCCTGCCGCGAAATTCATGGCAGATCCTCCGTAGTGGGTGGCGCGAAACTTCCAGGTAAAAACAAAAACAAAAAAACGAGCGCTTAGGCATCGACATAAAGTAGTTGGTTTTTGTTTTCCAATGTAGGAGCATCGCTTTTCTTCTGCCTTCCGCTACACTCCAAAGGACAACGGCGCTACGCAAGACCCGTGTTGCGAATGCATCACGCGATGAATGTGCAGGTCAAACGATGGATATTACAAAGAGCGTACCGTGCGCACCTGAATTCCTATTTTCAAACACAAAAAATGTGGAATGTGGCAGCCTGCCTGAGACTGCCTTCAGGACTGACTTCAGGACTTCAGGCTGAAGTGATCCCGCGAAAGTAATGTACCAGTGATTGAAGCAACTACGACCATACCTTCGTCATCATCAGGCAGAATGTCAAGCAACGGTACAGCGTTTCCATTTATTTGCCGCTGTGCACTGCGAAATTGCATGTGGTTGTGACTTCGGCGACGCAGGCCAAGCTGTATCTGCGCGAATACAGGGCAAGTTCAATAAGCACCTACAGCTCAAAGGCAAAAAAAAAAAAAACATCTCCTGCATTGCCGACTTTATTTTCTCTTCCATCGGCTGCTGCTGGCATTATTCCGCTAGCGCTTCATCATAGGACATTCCTACCTTCTTTAAATAAAAGTGTCTAATCCGCTACCACAGTCTTTTATCTTGCTGTATTGTGTGGCAGCATGGAACTGAAGTGAACTTGGTAACTTTCTTCACGTGAGTTTACGTGTCAACCACAGCATTTTTATCCAGGCTCAGAGGGATGATAATCCTGGTAATACTTCTGCGCCGAGTCTGTGATGCTTTGGGAGACTCAACTTCGAGAGAATTTGCTTTCGGCCGATAAGCCGAATCGAGTTCCCTGCGCAACCATTGCCGTGAAACGGTGTAAAAGGCAATATATCATTTATCCTTTCATAAGATGAACTGACAGGTCGGGGGAAAGGTCGTGGAGCATTCACCTTGCCACAATACATGGAAAATAAACATATGTACATTACGAATAAGTGCAAGTGCCGGGCGACTTTTGTATTACCTTTCAGTTCAGTTCAGTTCAGTTTCAGTTTATTGATTTCGCAGGAAGCTTGTGTTTAAGACAATATGTTGCCCTTTGAAGGAGTGAACATAAATCAATTCATATTTCAAAGCGGGAAAGGTATTTTAGAGCGTGGTATCACAAGAAGGAAACACGCTCTGGTAAAGAAATTGAACACCTGAAACTAAGACGTTCTTCATAAAATAGGACGCAATATATCACCAAAACATGTTGCATTACTCAGAGTGTAGCGTAAGTTAAAGGTGATATTCCCGCTGTGTGGATGCGTATTCAGTTTTCGCGGCGCCGCAGGTTCGGCCTCATATGCTTGCAAGCGTGTCAATATGCCTCAGTCGTAGCGAGAGAGATCGATTAAACATAACAGTTCAGTGTAAGAACAGATCTTGTTTGTTGTAACCTTTCTCTTATGTTCTTTGTACTGGAAGCTCTATTTGGGTCCTGTACTGAACATCACGCACAGATATTTTGAGGAATGATGATGATTACTTGGGGGATGTAACATACAAAAACCAGCTGTGATTATAAGAGACGCCGTAATGGATGTCTCCGGAAATTTCGACCACTTGGGATTCTTTAACGTGCACTGACATCGCAGAGGACCTCAGTGTATTTTGTAGAAGCTTTCGGTGAGTATATGTCGAAACAAGAACACATGCTCCCCCACACGTTTTTACATGCGTGAGCTTCAGCTGCGAATATGTCAAATATTTAAACGATCTGCAAAATACTTTTGCAGTACAGATGTCTAATGCGAAACATGCACCCAACATGAAATATCAGTAATAAAACGGAGGATATTGCGAACTTTATGAGTGAACTTAAGTTATTGCGAACATATTGCGAACTTTATGAGTGAACCTAAGATTGAACCGAAATTCCGGTAGGGGTGGCGTGTAATGTCTGCGCATTTTCCACTCAAGTGCCAAAAATACATACCACTCAAACAACCTACAAAAAATCTGCGCCTACGGTATGCATGCATCGCACACGATGTATGGGATGATTTCTTTTACAAATATTTGAGACTAAGGATGATACAGCAAAGCTAGGCATATATTTATCGAAAAACGACTCGATCGACGCACTTTTGTGCCACGGGTTCCTTGTCACAACAGATAGGAAGTCGGAGGAATATTGATCTTGAAGTGACCAGCAAAACAAATACTACCTTCTTCAAGCTACAGGCTCTCACATAACATTCAAGGCAGCCTTGAAAATCATTTCGCGAATAGTATTCCACCAGAATGTGGTCAAAGGGACACTAAAGGTGAAACAAGAAATCAATTTATGTTGCTAGAACTTCCTGGGAGAAAATTATCGCTATTGATTGCGCCATTATTCGTTGAATATTAGAAGAAAAATAATGAAGGCGGAAGTTTGATTTTTGAATTGCTCGCCGAAACCTCGCGACCGCAACTCTAACATGACGTCACATATACCTAAATCTGTATTTTAGCATTTTGAATATAATGGCCAAGTGGAACGACATTAAACCCGCTACGTTAATTATCTGGCCACCTAAAAACACAATGCACTTCATTCTTGCCGGTTTGTAGTTATGTGGTTCTAGCAGGCGCCTAGAAAATCTAAAAGGTCACAGAGAGCTAGTGCAGGAACTACAAGGCGGCGTTTCCGCCTGTATTATAATTTCACACGTTTCCTGCATTGCCGAGCAGTTTCTCATGAAATGAATGGTACTTTTGATATTGTGGAAGAGGGACTTAGTGATACGAAAAAAAATTGTTTCGCTATTTGGCCTGCCTTTAATGTCACGGATACACTTCTGCGCCGCACTGTCAAGGAGAATCTATGGTGCGTCCTCCGAACGCTTATACCCTATGCATTATGATATTCACTGAGGCAAGTACACGGAATCAGTATCTCTGCGTTTATTTTCTGAAAAACATCTGACGAAGTGTTATAGTCTTCCATTTTGCTATATATCTGCATTCCGCGTTCGCACGGAGAGCAGTTTTTGAGTTTCTTTAATGCAATTTGCATCCCAGGAGGGGTATCCATCAAGACTGCAGCTATCGCAACCCCAGTAATTCATTCATTGAAGGTGGGTGGCTCTGGCTGACCGCCTACTTCGATAGAGTTTATTTCGGTCCCGACCACCGGAGCTGGGCTCCCAGAATTTCCGTTCCTCCAAAGCGCTGAAGAAATCTTTCTTGGAAAATGCACCATCTTGTGTACAGTACAAATCCTGCCTGCAGGTTCTAGTACTGAAAAAATAAGGAATATCTCTTTCCGCAAAACAGTACAGAGGTGTAACAAGGGTGCAAAGGCGGTCAAGTATTTAGCGAGAGTGAGCGCACATGAACCGCAGCTTCTGTGAAGATGCTTTCAGGTTGCAGAGAGACGAGATATCTTTGCGCTAGGAGCGAAAACAGAAACCCAACGGAAATGCTAAGACGCGGGAATTTTAGAGATACGGCGCCGTTGAAACCCATGGAACCCCACAATGGTAATGTATTTTGATTCTACTATGGGCCCTTTGTTTTGTTGCGCTAAAAACAGAAATGCAGATTCAAATAACGTACCTATTTTTTTAATCACGTTCGCTTCAGTTCTCCTCACTGAGCGGAAGAATGAATGCCATTTATGAGCGGACCTTCTTTTTAGGAGCTTCCCCCGTCGTTTTGTATTGTAGTAGGGCATATTGAATGCGTAGCATTGCACTAGCAATGTATCTTACTGCACATGTAGCCCTAGCGTACTTGGACCAATGCTTAAAAAGGGACCCCCAACTTTGGAACTACCTTGCCGGCTGCATAATAGTGATACTCGCGTGTACTTAAACAAATATTATTATTTCAAACGAGCATTAATGAATGTTTACTCGATATTTGCAGAAATATTTCAGAGCCAGCATACCGGATGCTTTTTGAAATGAGGAGAATCACAACCGCGCAGCTTCGTATTCCTTTCATGACCCATTGAAATGACAACCTCTTGTAGAGCACGGATCGGTCAGTATGGCTTTTCTACCGGTTATCACATAGTCAAATGAACGCGCCTATATGTCCGCTCTCTGCAGACGGCTGGATAAATAGAATTCTCCATCTGGATGGGATGCGGGTCGTTTTTTCCCTGCACAGTTGTAAGTGCTGCTGAGAGGCGAATGACGGTCATTCCCATTACGATCTCTTCCGCTGCGTGCTTTTCTGCAGCGCGGCCGATTGCCTTTCGTTCAAGGCAGGCAGCCGATCCACTTCATTTATCCTGCGCCATTCGACCCACTCTGGAAGATTCTCGCCCTTTTCAATCTCCCTTTCTTATCAGGCACTCCTGTGACTTTCGCGTGCTTTTGACACGCGATTTCTTGTTTTACTGTCGTCATTTCGAGGCGGAATAGGGGAAATCGTAGCCTACCAGCCTTGTGCAGGCTTTACCACGATCCCTCTAGATGACACCTTCCACCCCTCCACAGTGATCCTAGTGGCACTCGGCTGATAATCTGAAGCTCGCGGGATCGAATCCAGGCCACGGTGGCTACACTTCGATGGAGGCGGAATGTCGGGGACCGCCTACTGTACGCGATGTCAATGAACGTTACGAAACACCAGTGGTCGAAATTTCCGCACTGCTTTACTATAGCTTTCATTACGACCATATCCTAATTTCGGGACGTTGAACTCCAGAAATCAATCATTGAGTCTTTCAATAAGAAAGCCGGTTTAGCCAAATTAGCTCTAGTATTTGTGAGTAGCACTTCTTTCTGAAGCATACTTGAAAGTCATATGTCAGGAAAATGTTATATATGGATATTTAAAAGAAGGTTAACAATGGCTTTTACTAGATGAAGGGAGAAGGATGCCTCACAGTCAATATGCTTCATGCTGTGCGCTTTTACTTATTTTTTTTTGCACTTAGGGTGAAGTCGCCAAGCACGAGTTCATGTACCGAGTAACGTGATCGGTACGTTTACACTCGCCTCCATTTCAGTAATTTCCCGTGCAGGGAAATGGGCGGTGCTGGGCAAGGAACATTATCGCCCTACGTGCTAGAGCCTTAGGAACCTCGGCAAATGACGGCTATCGCGCTAACTGAAGTTTTTTTTTTTTTAACAAGGTCAGACCACTGCAAGGAATTTCTGCTCCTGCATGCTAAGTTGTGACTGCAAAATTCACGGTGTATTCTTCCTTGGACATTACGCCTGAAGCATTGGTGCTATTCCGCGTTGCGTAAAGATTCCTTTTGAAGAATTAATACGGAAGAGCGAAAACAGAACTATTAAAGAAAACAAAGGCAGACATCTATATTATACAACAAATATAACGTCGAAGGCACAAATGAACGCGAAAAGAAACAATTAATTGCACCCTTGCGACATCTGATAACAGCAGAGCTGGGGAAGTGTGCGTGTTCAGCGTTGTGGATGCAACTCTCGCCTTCGGACTGTGAGCGCTTAGAACTAAGTGCCGCCTCACCAAGAGAGCCTGTGTTCTCTTTTAGCTCTATTTCTTTCTTCATCTAACGATCTGCGCTATTTTCTTTCCCTCTCTTTCTTTTATCCATATCTTGCTCCGATTTCTACTTTCTGTCGGCCATAGTAAGTTGCCTTACAATGGTCCGTACAACGAATTAAGACTTGTTCTGAAGTTGATTCTGTGTATGGTTGGTTGTTCACTTACTGAGGCTTCATTGCTTATTTTTTGTTGTTTTGTTTAATAACAATGTAATAAATACCTTGAATGAAAAAGAAATTATGTGCTTACCACAAATGCATGGTGCGCAAGCCTGGTTCCGTGGCACAGTGATTATGACGGTCCCTTTCGGACAGTGAGTACTCGGGTTGGAATTCCGCCTCACCAAGTATCATTTTTATTTCATTCATTGCTCTCTATCTATCGCTTTCACCATCTTCACCTTCTCTCCTCATTTCGCATTCTCTTTCCTTCGCTTACGACTCCTGTCCACTTCGCAGGGCTGATTTGTGCGCTACGTTCGGCAAGGAAACAGATCGGGCTTCAAGAGTGCTACGGTTAAAAACAGACGCACAGTAATGCAACCTTTCAGACCCGCTTTTAACTTGCTTCAAAGGACAATAAGAACAGTTCCACTGCAGTAAAAGCTGTAACGAGTGCAGAGAAGTGATTCGCCTATGTTTTCCTTGGGATTTCAAACGAGCATTAATAACACTTCCTTTGTAGTTTTGACTGTTCTCAAATTATTTCGCTTAATTTGCTCTCCTTACGCGATAATTCAACACTAACACGTATTTTTATTATTTGATTAAACTAATCTGGTTTACCTGAAGAATAATTAGTCTGGATCCCTTCTTTTCGCTTTTTTTGACAGGTTTTTTTCCGCATTCATCGATGTATATGTGCTTGCGCTGCTGCGGCTCAAGAAGATTTCCTGTATTTTTCTTGTACTTATTATTTTATTATCTTTGGTGTTTTCAAGTCATTTTCGCTTATGTTGATCTCATTATGTGATTAATTACCCTTGAAGTGTGTATCCCTTATGATACTGTCCTGGTTTATCTTACCCATTCGCCCCGCCACGGTAGTCTACTGGCTATGGTACTCAGCTGCTGATCCGAGCGTCGCGGGCCGCTACGGCTGCATTTCGATGGGGGCGAAATGTTGAGGCCCTTGTACTGTGCAACGTCAGTGCACGTTAAAGAGCCTCAGATGGTCGAAATTTCCGGAGCCCCCCATTATGGCGTCTCTCATAATCACAGCTGGTTTTGGGGCGTAAAACCCTAGAAATCAATTTCACCAATCCTTGTTAGTGCCATTTAGCTTATTTTCCATGGGTGCACGCCTTAGTTGGACTTGTGTTTTGGCATGCGCGTACGCCCGACGAGAGACTGCAGTCCAGGCCACCAAATTTCACCGCATTTCACCGCAAAAAATAACATAAATAAAATAAAGAACCTGACAACTTCCTGCACAGCTTTCCCCGGCGTTCTTCTTAGTTCTGCTTTGACCCTCGCGGGTTCAGCGAAGTTTCACGAGGCTTATCTACGAGCATCATGAATATGAATGAAAAAGAAAATGGCCACGTGTACTGCATTGTCCCTTTTGTTAGCCCTGGTGGAGTTCCGCCGGAAGGGTTGAGTGGCAGGACATCGGCTGCTCTCCGCTAAGCCAATGACGACACAAGCGAAGAAGCTGGTTATTCACGTGGCTTGCTAGGGGCAGAGGGGGCAGTCCCCATAAAAGCACTCCTGTCTGGAGGCAGACTGCTCAATGAAGAAAGCTTATCGCTTCGCCGCATCCCGCGACGCTGTTGGAAAGTAAGGCTTCCGTGCCTTCAGGAAGATTCAAGGATGCTGCATGGCTACTTAGGCGCGCTCTTGTTCTAGTTTGTTTCACGGGAACCGCCTCTTTCATTTTGTATGTGTGTGTGTGTGTGTGTGTGTGTGTGTGTGTGTGTGTGTGTGTGTGTGTGTGTGTGTGTGTGTGTGTGTGTGTGTGTGTGTGTGTGTGTGTGTTGCTTGCGCGCGCGACGCTGGGGACGGCCACACTTATGTTGCATGCTCCTTCTCGCAAGGTTCAGACTAATCTACAAATTTTGCTTGCCCGACGCTTATCCTCTAGCGGATCTTCCAGATTGTCCGGTAGCATCACTGACAATGCTAGAATTTATTCTGTGAGGCGGTAGAAAAGGCGACGCATTTCACCGTGGATTTGTTTTTATCGCCAACTGGCATCTGTTTTCCCCGCTAACGGCTTTTATTGTGATTAGCTTTGCTTTGCTGGGCACAGCTTCGCCAAATGAACAGCCCGACTGCCAACGCTTCGAATTCTGCTGCGCCCCTCACCGCCACGACGACGTGACTATATGATGAAAATATTGATTGATTGATTTCTGGGTTTAATGTCCCAAAAACACGATCTGATTATGAGAGTCGCCGTAGTGGATGGCTCCAGAAACTTTGACCACGTGTGGTTCTTTAACATTCACAGACATCGCACAGGACTCGTGCCTCAAGATTTCGCCTCCATCGAAATGGAGCCGCCGCGGCCGGGATTTGTTACTCCGACCTCCGAGACAGCAGCCGAGTACCATAGCCACTAGAACACAGCGGCGGGGCTATGATGAGAATATTTATAGCATTCATGTTACGTTACTATTAATGGATACATGTCCGACGTGGGAGCTTCGGTCAGCTCAAAATTTCGGACTAGGAAGTTCCTGCTTCAGATCGAGTTCTATTTCGTGCAAAGAGCACTGCAGATTGAATCGGAGGGTGACAATTACCTTGAACACCTCAAGACTTCTGTTTCGCTCCGTGATTCTAGAGCGCCACTGTTGATCAAAAGCATTGACATTATGTTGCGTACTTGCATGATGGTCATGTGAGCGAGTTTTCACAGCGTACTGACTGGCTCCCCTGCAACGACAGAAACCTATTTAGCTACGCCTCCTTTTCTTTCCGGCTATTCATGTTCTGTTATACTTAGTGCACGACAGGGGCTTTATCTTTTTTTTTCTCTCTATAACATTTAATTTCCTACACCCTGTTTTAACAAGTCTGGTTAGCCACATAACGCGGTCGCAGTTAGTACAGGACCGGTCTAATTAGAGAAGCATGGTAGACGTTTGCGTAGGATGCGAGAAACATGAAGGAAACGAGACATGCTGGGCCGTTGATAGCCACATTAGCAAGAGAGACAGGCTGAAGCCTCTCTCGCACAGCAGTGACGATCCGGCTGTGGTGCTGAACAGTGCGCAGCTTGTTATCACATACGAAGTAATGCTACAAGGCACACAAATGCTGTGTACTTGCAGCTTTACGTTGGCCAGCACGGCGATGCTTGAGGACTTCAGCAAGTAGGACTGAGACATATCCATAGAGCTATCAGCGGGAAAACTAATAATTCCTCAAATAGTAATAAAGAATCCCTGCCGCAGCGTTATTAATAGTTGGTTAATGACACGGCACTAGGGATATTACAGCAATATCACCACCACCATCCATCTCTTTCACGCTCCGCTGCCTCTAGCACCAAGATTGGTACATCGGCTAGCAAGTAACGAAGAACCAAAATGTACTCTCACCAAGGGTAGAAGCCTGCTCGCGTATATGCCTTCCCGAATGAAAGTGTACACAGCCGCACTCCTCGTTAACGCCAACGCACCGTGGTTACAACATTAACTTCTGGTTGGAACGGTAGCTAGCAACCATCAAGGGCAAATTCAGATCAAAGCGGACAGTCTCGGCTCCTGTCGAAGCCGCAGTTAAGCTTCGTGATCGCCCACACGAGAGTGACCGGCATCAGATTAACACACAGTCGTCCGAAGACCTTGAATGCCACTGCAGACTGTATCGGCTGAGCGTGTTCCCACAAGACGTTTTAGGTACTCCGTTACAGTGCAAGCTGTCGCGGGTTCATTACAACACCTTATTTATGGCGGCTATCTTGTCTGCCGATGCCGGTGTCCGTAACCGCTGTCGCTCGTAATGACGAAGGGAATCTGCATGCCTGTCCGGGTTTAAACCTTGCTCAATGGGTGCGACACCACCCACCATCCACCACCTTGCTGGGCATGTTGTGCATTCATCCACGGCTCTGTTGGCAGCGGTGACATTCGAGGACATTTGCTTGTTAGTCGTCGACAGTGGTTTCGTCAACAAAGTTGAAGGAGACGATGGAAGAAGGGGAGGATATAAGAACCCTAATTACAGGGTCTACTGCACTCCTGTGTTATAACTGGCATGATGTAGCGTAGGTTAGATCGAGTTAAATATGTGTGAATGGCCAAAAGTATTAATACCCTAGCTAGTATGGTCAGACTTTACCGTTATCCTGGTTAGATTACCTAGTGAAAGGACACTGTCTTGTTTTGCCAACAGCTTTTCAAATTGGGACAAACGTTTAGCGTTCCTGGTGCTGTACGGACTTTTATCCATGTGTCAACACGGCAGAGAACGCGATATTATGCCACTTGGCTGAAAAGCATCCTGTTTTATTAAATGTTTTGCTCTGGGTCTTTCTACTACATTATTGAACGAGGCACCAAGCATACCTAGGACAAACAGAAGCTCATGACATTACCAAAAAAAGGCAGCTTCAATATTTCGAAAATGTTCATAGAATGCCACAATATTTGACTAAAAAGTACTTTAAGAAATATCACGTGCTTAAGGTATGTTATCATTATTATCTTAAACTTTGAAAAGACATACACATGTCACAATATGGGAAATTCAGTATACACTACCTAGAAGACTTTTCGAGTCACGCCGTCAGAAACGTACTATCACAGAAAACGTAATTTACAATAACGATCACCGGCAAGCTAGAAAACATAATTTGCAATAATGATTGCTGGTAGGCTAGTTGGTGATGCATAAGTACAACATAAATACGCGAGACGAAGACCAGGAACAGATAGGACGCCCTTGTCTTTGTGGTTTTTAGCTACTCGTGTTTCGCAGGATTCACCAAACCTAGCGGACTTCCGCGGACTTCTAGGAATTTTTGCAATTTGTCCACAATTCGAAACATAATTGTTCACTACCACTATACAGAGTCACCCACGTATCCTGTGACCGATTAGCTACGAATATTTGTTACTTCTCGGTAGAGTCGTCTTTCACAAATTCTTTACGCAGCTTAAGGATCTGCAATACGCTGATCTTTCTTTAAATTTTCGCTCGGTCTTCTTTCTTCTATAAATATTTTGTGTGCAATGGGCATTTATGTGATTATATGAAGGTCATGCTATACAGCAACATTATATCGGATATAAAGGAAACAACGTTGATTCAAACTGCTATTGCCCTCCCGTCACTGTGGTGGCTATGCTGCTTTTTGTTACGATACTATAGCATTACAGTGTTTCATTTCCATGTCATTGTATGTAACCTATTCCTTGATGCCAAAACAGGGAGCAGAGCAGGTCTTTCTGAGGCGTCGCTACCTTTTGTTCTGGCTACTGCTTATATCAAGGAGCAGAAAAGAATTATTTCGGTCTATTTCTTTTAACCCATTTTGATCCAGCAGACACCGTCAAATATCTGTAACGTCACGTGTTTCCTATTACTTAGCCTGCGTCTTCTCTTTGAAAAGTTGTTATTCTTTGTATAATGAAAAGCTAACCTACTAATACGAGCAAAATTCCTTTTCACTTCAGCGTCCCTCTATGTAGGCTGAAAGACGCACGCATTTCCATAAGCCTTACTTAAATGTGCTCCTTTCACATAACAATAAGAACTTAATTGATGCTCTAATTCGCAGTGGAAGCACAGGGAGTATTTCATTACTCGGGACCAGACCTCTTATTTTTGTGTCACTGGCAAAGCTTCTTCGCTAAATCCAAACGCAATGAGCCTTATTAAGCAACGATGCACTGATGGCTACCCACCGAATTACATAGCTCATGCGTCACTTTCAGCAAACAGTACTTATTGATCCAAACACCCCGAGAGTATAGCAATATATTCAGGATCTATATGTATTAGTTAAGGTAAAAACAGTTCCCCTGTGGCAATAGCTTACGTGTGCCAAAGCAAATATTTTCAATAAATGCTCATAGAAAAAGTGATGATGATGTATAATGTTTCTTGGCGTAAGGGCCAGTTATGGCTAAAGAGCGTCATGTACCATGGAGATGAATGTCAATGATGGAAGGAGTTCTTATGATGTATGGTATACGGCTTTATAATGGTCTTAAAATAATCGGTGCAGATACCGTAAGACATACACTATAAAATAATGGGGCTTGTCAGCGAGTATCATGATAAGGACAGTAAGGGAAGGATTAAAAGTGTATGTGCTGTTCCTGTAGAACTGGTACCTTGGCAAGGCCCTTAGACATAAGGGTTGGGAGGTAGGTAGCCCATCGGAAAACAACCTTCAAGGAAAGTTCTCCGTGCACGTGGTTTTTCAACCTTAGAAAACTACTAACAAGTACGTTTTTCGCGTTTACGGCGAGCATAGGCAGTGGTCCCTTGCATGCAAAGCAGAAATAGTGCAATGGTGCATGCGCACACCAACATTCGCTTTAGTGTAGAGTTTCTGCGAGCAGCATGAGTGTGCGTCAACGAATTAAACCGTTGTTGCGAGCAAACAATCTGCTTTCACGTTGCTAGTCTTATCGCTTACATATTCTACATAAACTTGGTCTTTTCGTCACCCCGGCACAATTTTCGCTGGCAGGTTCAGAACGAGCGATCTACCGTGACGGGTGTCTTGGCACTTGTCGCAGAGAGATTTTTTTTTTGTGTGTGTCCATGCGCGTTCAATAGATAAAATCAACGCAGTGAAAGATTGCTCGCGATGGCGTGTTTTGCAATAGCAGAACAGGTTTGAAAGTGTCAGTTTATTACCGTCATAAACACTAGTTCATGCAGGGGCCTGGAAAGGAAGGCGAAGCGAACAGTTGCGGTTTAAGGGAATGTCGAGTGTTTCAGCGTTAGCTAAAACTTGGTTGCTAGCGACAACTAGTACTAGTGTGTACATGATGCAGAAACTCGTACGCAGACGAAGGAGACTTTTTTTGACTCGCCTGACTAGGGAACCGTGTGGTGACCCAGAAAATAAAACAAAAGTTCAACTACACTATATCTTCGGCAATGCCAGCTCAGCTTCTTATACGATGCGACGGTCGATTGCCACAACAAGCTGATCTGAAGTAACGGCCGCCCGGGGTTTTATGGTTGAAAGTTTTCGAAATTCTCGTGAGGTGTTGCGCGTTATATATGCCGATGCTTTCACACTCGCACGCACCAGCGGTGCCGCTGTGTAGTGAAACTTGTGGCTTCACGAACGTCAGGAGAAGCAACGGCGTCGGCTTCTTTTTTCACTTCTCCGCAAGAAATAAAAGGCCCCACCGCGGCAACAGAAGGCGGTAGCACGAAAGAAAAGACGTATACTGCTGTATTGAGTCACACATGTTCAAGACTTTGTTGCTGTGACGCGCCTTGACATTCTCTGCGTTCGAAAAACTGCTTCATTTCTAGGCGGAAGCAGCAATACGTCTCAAATTGTCCAGCTGTGTAGTATTGCACGCGCGAACATCCAGACATTTGTGATCTGTTCGCAACGTGGACAAGAAAAAAAGGGGCAATTGTTGTATTACGCAACGAGCTGACTAAACGACGATCACCATGTATATAAGTCAGCGTTACTAAACAAGATCGCAATGCCTATATATGCCTTACATATATAAGGAAAGGGAAGGGGTCAAGGGCTCGTTCTTTATTTGTTAGAAACAACTTAATGAGCAAAGAGACAGTGAAGCCTAGGAAAGCATAGGGGAAGTTACTTGTGGTATTGTAATTGTGGAGAAAGTAGAAAGGAATTAAAGCGGACGAAAAGACAAACCTTGCCTTCTGTGGGAACCGAACCCACGACCTTCGGATGTCGCGTCCGATGCTCTACCAACTGAGCTACGAAGGCGGTCGTCCACCCGTCCAGGTTATTGATGATGATGTGTGCTGTTTTATGGCGCAAGGGCCAATTGATCGCCAAAGAGCGCCATTTCAGAAGACAAGAGATGTGAACAATGATATGGTGCGTGGCTGTATAGGGGCCTTAAAATTCCTCGCGCTAACGCGGGTAAAAAAATACAGTTATTAAAATCATGACAGTGACGTGGAATATGTGCAGCTAAAGTGGATGGCGAAAGGTCGTGATAAGAAAACATGGCGGGGATGTAGTCACCGCAGCCGCGACCTCGGTACAGAGGTCGTGCTACGGATCACCTCGGAATATGGTGTATTTATAAATACACAATAAAGTGGACGGGTGGACGACCGCCTTCGTAGCTCAGTTGGTAGATCATCGGACGCGACATCCGAAGGTCGTGGGTTCGGTTCCCACCGAAGGCAGGTTTGTCTTTTCGTCCACTTTAATCCCTTTCTACTTTCTCCACAATTACAATACCACAAGTAACTTCCCCCATGCTTTCCTAGGCTTCATTGTCTGTTTGCTCATTAAGTTACTTATATAAGCATATATAGGCGCTACACGTATATAACACATATGGAAGTATTGAGATGTCGTTGAGTAAGCGCTGTAAATTATTCTTAATCTATCACCATTACGTGGCTCGTACCCAAATTGTCATTCGGCACGTAAAACACCAGAAACACTTGTTATTAAAGGTACCTGTGTATGGCACACCTTTTCAGTTTCTTCTAAAATGCATAGACACTAGTGCTAGTCTCTGCAATAAAGTGAATGCCTCCGTTACGTGGTACCCTTGTCGTAACAGCACTGCCGACCTCTGTTCCGTACACTACACAATTTGCGCAAATGATTTGATTCTGCACGTAACACATGCCCGAATGTCAGGCAGTTGAGCTTGCGCAATTTTCCAGTTCACTGCTTCGCATGAGAGGAATTCCTACAATAAGGGGGATGTGCGGATTTTTTTTCCACCTCGCACATGCATTGATTAGGACCACCTTCCCTCATCTATTCAATTGTTCCATCAGGAACCTTTAGCTACCATTGCACAGACCATAATATATTGCATGTTCCCGACTCCTTTTATGAGATAACAGCTGCAGTTTTTCGCGTGGGAACTTTTGCTTCCTTGCTTTGTGTCTTGATTCCTTTAACAACTGCATGTTTTCCATCTATACACCTTATATCCTTGGTATTCAATAACCTTTCCAGATTGTGATAGAGGGACAAAAAGCATAAAATTGCTGAATATTTGAAATATATTGCTCTATGTTGCCTATCATGCACCTGACTAGAGGATTGCATAAAATATACTTCAATCAAACAGTGTTGTGTACTGTCGGTACGTAAGAGGCGTTGCATCGTGATGGCGTATACGTGCCTGGTCAAGTTGTTGAGCCATTCGGAATTCGACTCCGTGTTTTGTATGGTCGCTGGGGCGTGGCTATTGCCAGAGTCTGCTATATGTTATCTTCTAGAGGCCGGTTGTAGAAGTAACTTAACATTGTTTTCATTGCTATAGCAAGCAGAGGGTTCCTGTTTTAATTTTTCGAACATATTATAACATATGAACTATTACTACTTGCAGGGGTACTAATATCACACCCCATCATATGCGAGAAAACTGGGATGGCATATGGACGCTCTGAGGGGAAGAAGGAACCCTACTGAAACGTTATCCATCGCCGAATTCCATACATCCCCGTATATTTCATACGGGAGTATATGGCAAACATAGAACACATATATGTCACAAGTATGGACTTGGTATGGAAACACACGGAATATATTAGAGAACGAAACAGACTTTCATTAGGGAGGGAGCGTGTGTGTTCGTGCTCGAGGAATGACTTGGATTGTCGGCTTTCTTTTTTCCCTTCGCCCATAAGAATTCGCGATTCTGTTTTGCCGTTTCTTGTGGGCCACACCAGCGGCGACATTTATTGCGTACGAGCAAAAGCAGGAATCCAAGAGTTTTTCCACGGCGATGGGCAGATGTAACGGAACCCGGATCATACTTTTTCAATGTTCCTATAAGTATCATGATCATGAAGGTGGATAAGCTTGTCAACGCTTCGGCACCAAAAGCTCTTAAAGATAAACCTACCCTAGAAAAGAAACGATGAGTAGTCCTCTCATGTTCCTTTCTTTGCTTTGCTTTTACATCAAGATCTCAGAATAAATAAATAAATAAATAAATAAATAAATAAATAAATAAATAAATAAATAAATAAATCTCACGCTTGTTTATTTAACAGAAGTGTTAGCGAAAAATTGGAACCGTGAGTTCTCCGGAAGCTCAGCTTTGCCTATGCTCGACCCTTTTTAATGAAAATCGCGGTTCCGTGACGCATTTTACCATTATCGCTCCATTTACATGTAAAAGCGGCGCGTTAGAGCGCCCTTAGCGCGAAGCCGTACTTTACCTTACGGTTTCCGAAGCAACAAACCCTGCGTTTTACAGCACTCTCTCGTAAGGGTTAGCGCTAACAGTGTCGTCTGCAAACATGGAGGTGCACTCAACTGCGGGATACTTGATCAATGCGTCCCCCTAAAGTGTCGAGGAAAAGTAATGTTTAGAGAGCTCCGACTCTTACAAGAGCGGAAAAAAGTTTAACTTGTCGGCGTGCGTGGCCAACGCGAGGAAGCAACTTAGCCGGCATATTTACTCACATGATAGCGCACACATTTCAGTAAGTAACTTGCGGTGGGAAAGCTTCATCCAAAGATAAAAACTGCAAAATCTGCTGGCAGCACGAGTGAATTGAGTTACTTGCGCACTTTGATCATGATGATTGTGGTTCGGTTAAGGAAAAGACGTCAATTTCTGCAGTCCATGTCGGGAGCACGGCTCAGCGTCCGCGGTTGTAGGCGAAAGGGACAGAAAGAGATCGAAAGAATAGAAAAGCCGTAGCTGAGGGCTCCGGAAAATTTGACCACCTGTGGATCTCTAACATGCACTGAGAAGGCACAGTACACGGGACCTTGGCACATTCGCCTCCACCGAAAACAGTACGACCGCCGCGGCCCAGATCGGACCCCCTTTTTTGGGTGACAGTCTAGCACAAATACCATTACACCACCACATACTTTCCCGAATGTCTTGCGTGCAACGTTTCTGTTCACACGCTGTATTCGTGCCATGCTATAGGAATTCTTGATTTTTCTTTTGCTCCGATACACTAAGGCTACTTTTTTTCATGGTACCTAATGCCCATAGAAACAGCTGCATGATGTGTACAAAAGCTCGCGCGTGCCGGCGACGTGTTCCTGTGCGGCGTCCCAGCGTTAGTTTCGCCATGCCGGAAAAGAAAATATACATATATAGCATCAACGGTCATCTCACAGAGTCTGTGTGCGTACTCTTCATGTTTCTACTAAAGTACTCGTTGTTCATTTCTCATTTTTAAAGCAATTTTTCTTTTCAGTTCGATTCTTATCCTTTTCGTATGCCATTTTGTATAGGGGGGGTTTGTAGCGATTTCAAAGCCCTGCAGCCGGCATTTCAACGTTCCTTTTTTCAGCAGCTTTGATGATGCTATTTATATACGTTTACCCGCAGGCTATGTTTCAAGATCTGTCATAGACTAGCGAATGTTCAGAACGCATTCGTTGTTTGACTTTTTTTTTTATCTCGCTCCGTAACAATCTGCTTATCTCAGCCAAAAAGCGTACATGTTTGCGAAGCTAAATGAAGAACACCTGATACGCGTGTGCTCACGAAAGCAGTCGGAATTTTAACCTAAATTCGGGGAATATATTTTTTCTTCGCGAGGGCATGCAACGTGCCTTGATTTCGTGAAGAGTAAAAGCGAAAACAGGAAGTAATACGAATGGTATGTGCCTGCGTAGCACACGTTGCTCAGCCATATCAGATTTCTAGGTAGAGTGCCCAAGCTGCTCACGTTTCTCCAGAGCACACATGAACGCGCGCGCTTTCAGTGTCCATTTGAATTTGTAAAAGGGCACCTCTTTCAATCATCTCCTCTCCGCCCCTCCCTGTCCTACCTGTTTTCATGTTTTCATCAAAATCAAGAATGCCATGCGCAATAAAACAGGCATGCCTCAAGAACCTTTTTTGTGCAATTAAAATCTCTTCTTGTGTTATGGAAGCGAACCTAATGGTAGTCTGAGTAGGATGATGATAATCAGGTGGTTTTTGGCGCAAGGGCCAGGCTCGGTCGAACAGCACCAGTTCAGTTATGTATGATGCTCTGACTAGGAAGCCACTGGCATAAATACTTGTTATTCCAGCTCAAAATTTTCCTTCGAAGTGGTTAAGCTTTGAGTGCCACTACTTATTCCAGTTGAATTGTGTTCTGGCCACACTTCTGTCATGAAAGAACCAGGTGTAGGCTTGTCGCCCACGCGCTCATATTTGGGACACCATCGTGCGTTTTGTGGCTATGTTGAGCTAAGGTCGATTTCTTGATTATGGTATTAGTAAATCATGCAGAAATTCTCGAAGTCACGTAGGGAAAAGGCGTTATAACACCAGAATAGTCGCCGTTTCGTTGTCCGTACGCAAGCAATTGCGGCAGTGAACTTCTGTTTTTTTTTTATGTAAATTTCTGCACCTGCTATTATTATTATTAGGTATGGTGACATAAAACACACAAGGACACAAAGAAAAGAAGGAAAGAGCAAGCTGGCAACTGCTACCGAGTGCCAGTTGCCGCTCGGTGGCACGACCTTGAACGCGTTCAATTCCTCGTTCACGTGCTTGTGCTTCAAAGCAACATCAATTGCTGCCAGCTCGGCTGCAGCCGTCGATGATGTATGGGATATCTGATATACTCGTCTGGTGTCCGCCGATGGGCAGTAGAAAGCTGTAGAGGCTCCTTGGGTGTCGCTGTAGCACGCGTTCAAAATAATAAATCTGTACTTAGGACGACTTCAGGTGACGTTTCGACACTACTTGTCAGTCCTTACCCTTCTCATTCTTTCCTCATAGGCTACGCGTTATCGTAGGGTGCGCTTGAGCCCCAAAATGGTATATATATATCTGTATTATTCACCGGCGAGCTCACTCACGTGTGGTCTATATCTTTTTTTTTTTTTTTAATAAATGTAATTTAAGGAGAGGTTGGTGCCCATGTGCGGCGCCGGCTACTCCTCTTCTCTTACAGGGTGGCTTACAACACAAAGGTACGTACACTTCATCAAAGTTCATCAATACAAGTACTCGGGCACGGACACATGTATCACATCACATCACACATATAGAGCCACTTTTCCAGTACACATATCACATCACATCACATCACACATGTAGGGTCACTCTTCCAGTACAACTGTCCATTAAAGAAGACATTCATAAGTTTCCAGTGTCCACACATCAGTACCGTCCACACTGTCAAGTTCAACATGATCACATAGCGCATGTAGACTGTCTCTTAATGCTAGTGACAAATATAGGAACATGTAGAAGATACAGGAAATATGTACCCCTAGTGCTTCATAATAATTGCGATGCAGGCCCCAACATGATGCAGGTTAATATTTTTCCGGTATCCTTGAGTCCTCTAAGAAGTTCACGAGTGCTCGTGCCGCGGCGTACTGTAATTTCTGTGTAGGCCAAGGGCCCAGAATTTTCGCTAATGACAGTGGGCGTCTGTCCAGATTATTTAATGTCTGTAGAAGTTTTTTGCGTGGGGCATGATAATTTTTACAATGAAGAAGAAGATGT
>JABSTT010004877.1:0-27810 GCA_013339685.2 Hyalomma asiaticum
GAACCGCTCAGCAGTTGCGTTCAAACCTGTGTGCCGCAACAGTTTGCTCAGAAACACCTCACAGGTCTCCTCGGTGTGGCCTTGTTCACGCCTGTCACACGTCAGTTCGCGACATAACACAATTTGGTAGAAGTGTTGATGCCAAGCGCACGAACTGCCGCCGGAACAGCCGTTGGAAGCAATAGCTTGAGCTTCGTGGACTTCTTATTGTCTCCGTGAGGGAAGCGACGTGAGTACACCAGCGACCTGTCATTTGGCTCGCACACGCTACCTTTTCCAGTTATTCCCGGTCGAGAAATGTTTTTTAGTCATACTTTACGGCGATCTACGTCGCACGGAAACTCGCAGTGCCGTATCTGAGGGTCCTTCCTTGCGTTTGTGTCACACAGCGGCGCGCAACAGTTGCGCGGCATAATGCCGCACACGACGAAAATTATAGGATGCAATGGCACAATAGAAGCACCTCGACACGTTGTAGTCACAGGCCGTGCGAGTGAGGTGCAGAATTTCGTCGACCCACACAGAAAACTCGTCCCGTACTGCTTCGCGGGGAGGCCCGCGCGGCGAGAGTCGGGAGAGTTGTCCCGTAGCAGTGGCGCCCCCTCCGAAAAAGCGGCGAAAACTGTCAACTTTCGCTTCACAGCTCCGCTTTTGTTCGCCGCGCGACGTAGCAGGCCGCACGTCGTGCGTTGCTAATCGAGCGGCCGTGGTTCAGCTTCCCGTTGTTCGCCCTAAAACCCAAGGCTTCCTGTAGGGTGGTGCCCAAACGTACACCTGGTGGATATTTCCGCATTCAATCAGAACATGCTCCGTCGTTTCCCTATATTCGTCACAGCATGTGCATTTTTCTTCTTCTTTACTGAATTTCGTTTTATAAATACGCGTTCTAAGGCAGCCCGATCTCGCTTCAAACAATAAAGCGCTTCCTCTTGAATTATCATAAAATGCCTCCCTCCTTATTTCGTTTTTGCCCTCTCGGTAGTTATTCAGAGTCGGTTTTTTTTCCATCGCTGCCCTCGAGTAAATCTTCTCCGCCTCTCTGACTTTTCCTAGTCAAGGAGGTTCCATTAAACTCCCGGAGTGGAAGTCCCTGCAGCTGCCTACGGGGCCAAGTGAAGCCGGCGGCGGCCATGTTACTAGAGCAAAAAGTACGCGGGCGCGCCATAGACGGCAATGTATTAAGATAGGCGCTCGACTTGTTTTGCAACCTCACGATAAAACATTGAGACAGAAACGAACTTTATGCTTATGCCAATTACCAACGGTGTTTTCTAGTTGAGAAAAAAAATTTCCCGCGTCCGTACTCAGCTGCAGGCGTCGAGGAAAACAAAAAAACACCGCTGACTGAGAGGTTCTATGCAAATCCTACTTGCTGGCTTACTCTGTCTGTTAGTAGAAACTAGGTTTTTGTGATGTGGTGATGCGATATAGCGCAAATATGCGGCATTGTGCGACTGCCAGCTGACGCGAAATGCATTCGTGCCCTTTATTTAAGCATGTATCCAACCGATTGAGTACAGCGCATGTTTTCTGCATGTTGTACGTGAAATACGAAAAACGTACGTGAAATGTACGTGAAATACGAAAGAAAATAGAGCGTGCGCGGTTAGTTAAACCGCGCACGCTCTATTTTCTTTTTTTTTCGTATTTCACGTACATTTTTCTAAATGGTTCGTTGCTCTTAGCGTTTGCGAAGTCTTCTCAGAGCCGCGTCTGTCAAGACCCGATGGGTGGGTTTGGAAAACTTTCTCATTTAGTTCTGACTGTAAACGTACATAGGAGATTTCTTACACGGGATACGCGCCGAAAAGCATGCACTTGAAGACAGAGGTTGGGTTGTTCGATATCACTAGAGCAGAGGTGATCGAGCGGCTGTTTTAAGCTTTCCATCCACCCCTCCGAACACCACATGTTCTCAGTCAGAAGGCTACGCACAGTATTTTTTTTCCCCTTCATTTTCGAAACCAGTAGCACGGAGAAACACGCCATACGTACGTGCTCGCTGCACTTGCGCATTCGTCAACACGTACGCGTAACAAATCTGCGTCTATGCTCCGGAAAAATGCCCTTCCTCTAAAGTTCGCATACAAACACTGCAGTGACTATCCAATATGTGCATCAGACGTGTATTTTAGCAGAACACGAGCCCGTAGCAAATCCTGTATGCACGCATCTGAAAACGAAGCACTAGCAAGTATTTAAAGCTTACAGTTATCTTTCATACAGGCGTAGGGAGGTGATATATGGATGCGAATGTTTAAAATTGCCCTCTATTTAGCAAAATGCACTGAAAACGGGCAGCCGTACGTGAAGAAAGTGAGAAAAACCTACACGTGAAATGTCCTTCCAGGCTTCTTCTCAACGCGATTTGTGCAGCCGAAAGTGACGCGCGAAGTCACCGTTGCCTTCTCAGATATTTAGATGCTTAGGAAAAACAGGACACAGTGTTTAAACACCACGAAACAGCGTCGCGTTGTCTACGCGCTCCGCCGTCTGCGTGGTCGTCTGCTACTGTTTCCTTGAGCAAGATGGCGGCGACGGCTTCACTTTCGGCGGCACGCTTCCACTCCAGAAAAGTAATGTATAACCTCCTTGTTCCTAGCATAGAGTTAATATACTGACTCTAGAGGCAAAGCTCCCCATAGGACCCGTGTATGGGAGGGGGGGTCCCCCGTGGTCGGCGCCATCTTGCAACGCTCACGCTATCATTAGGGACAGTGGCCGGTATTAATCTGGCAACAGAGTATGTAAACACATAGCCTCCGAAATGGCGCTTAAGCGCGCCAATCTCGAAAGCCATGCGGAAAATAATCAGCGTCGATAGATGGCAGCACCTATCTTGTTTACGATCAGCGCTGGTAAATCAAGGCCTCCAAAGAACACGTTTCTTTATCCGCGGCGATGGAACCTTAGAATGTGGAACTGTGGCCGTCGGCGGAGCTGGGAAGCTCAGTGTCAGCAAGAAATCGAGAGACGACACGCGTCGTTGTCAGCGGACGCGGTGCACCCGGCGTTGTCAGTGCAAGCTTGTCGATTATTGCCGTGTCCGAGCGGTCCGTGCGTGATGTTCAACGTGCGTACAGAGAGCACCTGTATAACCGTACGTACGTGTTAAGCATGGTTTATTCTCTCTGGTGCAGAAAGATCTTTCGAGGCACGACCTACTAGTTTGAGTTTCTTTGCCTATACATTGCGGCTGTGGCGGGCTGAGGCATGATCGAACAGCCTGGCTGCCAAGCCGGTGCCCTCGAACAACACCGCATCAACCTGTCCGTCGCTACTCCGCTGCGGTCACAAAGAGAGGGGCCGGTCGTAACAGTAACAATGTAACCGCACGAATGCGCTATCGCGTCAACCGATGTCACCGCGCGATCACATATGTCATATCGGACACCCAAGCAGAGGGAGCATCCGAAAACAGAAATAGAGAGATCCGAAACCACGCTTTATTGAGCGAATGCGTGCATCGTGAAATGTAATAATTACATTTTTAGGAAGTGTATTCAGTATGCTTAATATTCACACTTAATCTTCGCAAGATTATTTGTTTTTTAAGGAATCAGCATAAGACGACCTACACTTGTTTTTAGCACTTTCAGTAATACTTAGGCTGGCCACATTGACACAATTGCAACAGGGCGGCGCGCGTTGGGGACCCCCCCTCCGCGGCCCAGCTTTGCCTCTAGAGTCAGTATATTATCTCTATGGTTCCTTAATGAGCAAACAGACGCTAAATTCTAGTACAGTAAAACAGTACGCTAAATTCTAGTACGCTAAAGCGCCGCCAACAAGTGATGGCGCCACTGTCGAAAATCCCTATACATTCTGTCCCTAGGTACCTAGAAGCTGATAACAAAAGGTGGGATGTACGACAATTAGATGCTTGCGTCGTATCGGGCATACGAGGCATACGAGGCCGTTGACGTGAAGTTTTGTGTACGTTGCTGGCGTACGGCGCGCGTTTCGTGTGAGCACAGCCCTTGGTCAGCGGCTGAGGTGTGCAAGTGTTGGTTTGGCTGTTTTGAGACACATTTTGCAAAAGTCATTATGCGAACTAATGGTGTGCAGCTGTTGTGGAATTATTTACGTTGTCTAAGTTTGCTTATAGTTTTCATTATATTTACATTATATTTATTGCCCCACTTCCTCAAGGTGCCTCATCCACAGTATTTTTAAAGAGTACTACATGATTCTTAGCGCGAGTCCTCGTCTTCTACGCAGCTGCTGGTCGCAAACGCCCGCAACGTTCGAAGTGCTAAGACGTTGCGTCTTGTCCCCTGTAGCTCAGTTCATGAGCGAGATAGCTATGTGCACTCAGGGCTGAACAGTGCCCCGATAGTATCTTACAGATAGCTTTGATTATCTGTATTGAGGTAGTAGTTCTTGTGGGTGCGCTGTGCGCGATGCGATGCAATGTATCCCTTCAGGAAATTCGCGTGGACGAAACCACTTGGCTGTTACGTATGATAAGTAAAGGTAAGGTAGTCGTAATGCGGATTCACCGCTGTGACAGCGCGGTCCTTCTCTGTTGCTGTTTGTAGGACAGCCGACACGTTCGAACGACCAAGACGTCTTTCGTCAATTCTAAAACAAATATCCTTTAAGACCTGTAACCGTGTAGCTAGGGGATAAATAGAAGCGAAATGTTAAGAGGCGAGGCAAGGTTGGCTTTATTCAAATGGTACGACCGTGCATGTTCATCCTTGTTGTGGTAGTTAAAAGTGCATTTTTAGAAATAGCCTCCCTTTGGCCACAAGTCATTTCTAAATCAGGATGCGCTGGCATCTCTAAATCAATCAGGACAGGTCTATGTGCACGTGTGCCAAAAAGCGTGCCCAAGGTTGTGTTGGAGTTTGCCACCTCCCACTTTCATCGGAGCATTACTTCCGACTTGTGACGTACTTTCAGTGCTGCATGTGGTTTAGTGCAGCCCAGTACTGTTTACTGTTTTCACTATTCGATGAGGGCACCGCCTCAACGACCACTGCCTTTTCCAGGGCCATAGCAGGTAGATGGCACCCATAACATTTGTAGCAGAAATTTTTGTTTTATTCCAAACCCAAGTTGTGAGCAGAATTTGGTTTCGTATGTTTCTCCATTGAGAAATGTGTGACCTTTGCCAACGTTGTTTCATTCCTTGACTTCTCCTTTCATCATATTTGTGCCTGTCTAGTCTTGACACCACACATGCTCCCTTACTAGTTCCAAGTTTTACAACGCTACCGGCACACGGACAACATATGACACACAGCGCTGTTTGTGTCATTATATGTTGTCCGTGTGCCATTGGCACTGTAAAACTTACGTTGTTACAACAACTAGCCCTATGCTCAACCATGGTGAACTTACTAGTTCACTTGCATACATGAAAATGTCATTTCAACTGAACTCCTTCAGCATCTCTTGTAAATTCATGCAACTTAGACAAAAGTCGTACTTCCCAAGGTGAATCTGGCGACCTATTCGTCATACCTGCATAAACCCATTGCTGCTTAGCAGCTATGGGTTTACGCATACGTTACATTATGACACTACAGTCCGAGGCAAGAACTGTTTGGCAATTCTATGTGACCCGCTTCTGTTCCCTTCCTTGTTGCCTTCTCACAGATGCAGCTCAACCTTCCTTACACTTATGCCTTGTTTATTAGTCAAGGAAGCTGATTTTTCTCTATGAGGGGCTGTTTCAAAACCCTCACCCATTTTATTATAGTTACTAGTACCTTCTCCATTAACAGGCAGCCGAAATGACAAGGCCTGGTGGAAACACACAAGTTGTTGCTTTTCTTCATGATTCCGCTGCTCATTACAATCAATCTTGCCCAATTTTCCAAACTTTTGTTCCTATTGAGTAGCATTCTCTCCTGCATAGCATTTGCTACAAACTTCAGAGCATATGTACAGTAAGCGCTTTTGTTTTTACGTAGACGTTTACAGCAAAACTGTTAGCCTCCAGGAGGTCAGAATTGTTCATGCAGACGTGCAAAAATATTAATAATTCCATCCTTGAAGGTACCTAATAAAATTCTGCACGTTGTTCACTATGCCCCTAAGAATATAACGGTGCTATAAATGACGTAATGACGTGTACATTTCAGAATAAACCTCCTATCTACCCCTTCACGTTGGCGCATGTTGCAAAGTGAAAAATCAGACAGGTGGGAAATGAAGGTACCTTGTGCTTTTCCATTCAACTTGCATAAAGCTTATATGCTAAATCTGTTTACATTCTCAGCTATTTTTAACTTTACTCTCCTTGATTTCATGGTAGTGCATCAATAATTGCTTATAAAATGATGAAGCAATGTTAAATGCTGCATTTTCATATGTGTATCAAAAGCTATCTTTTCTATCTTGTGTTCACAATACTATGCGACCTGAATATTAAATCCGAGAAATTGTTTCATTTATTGGTTTTTATTGTTATTACAATGATGCACCTCATTTTCTAAAATTTCAGCTACCACTAGTATGCCGGTCACAGGTAAAAATGCCAATCAACAAACGAACGTGAGAGATCCTGACATACTTGCCAAGTATTTTTGGCAAAGTTTCCATGCTGATTGTGGCAGTCATGCTCAGGAGTTTAGTTTCACAAATCTGTGATGAAAGTGATTGATTTATTTGTGGGGTTTAACGTCCCAAAACCAGCTCCGATTATGAGAGACGCCATGATGGAGGTCTTCGGAAATTTCGACAACCCATGGTTCTTTAACACGCACTGACATTGCACAGGACAGGGGCCTCAACATTTCGCCTCCATCGAAATGCAACTGCCGCGGCTGGGATTCGATCTCGCGACACTCGGATCAGGGGCCGAGTACCACAGCCACTAGACCACCGTGGAGGGGATGTGATCAAGGTGTCAGCCGAGAAATGGCTCTGGACAAGTGTAGGCTTCCTGTGTAAACGTACAACCAGAAGTGGGAAAGTGAATAATTGTCACTCGGTGGAAACAACAATAAAGAATTATGTGCATTTATTGCATCACACTACACCACTACAATATTTGAGTGTGTAACTCAATTACAGCATAAATGTTGCTTTGCATTTATCATTAATTATAGTGATTCCAGCACAACCATCACACAATAATTTTAATGTGGTAGACAACTTGCATACTTAGCATTACATGCGAATGGATTCCTGGCACAGGCAGACGGGCATTGCATCAGTGTCAGCAACCATTTACACTACTTGTACACAATATGAGGAGAAAGAACAGTGCTCCCAGGGCCCTTTGCTCAATGGAAAAAATGTAGAGAGCACTTACAGCCCATCAACAGTGTGTTTACAAGAACAGCAAGCAAAACTGTTTAGAGCAAGAAGCTCCTTTTTATAACAGATTACGTAACATATCAGGTTCAAGGTGACAAGTGTATATACGAGTCATCAATGCACTGCATGTGAACACATGTGCCGTTCATCAAGCAGCATTTAACCCAGAACACTGGTCTGTAAAGGTTCACTTTTGCTGGACTCTCGGTAGTGTCCTCTAGCTGTCATCCCTCCATGCAGTGTGGCCACCTGTAATTTGTGAATAAAAGACAATTCTTGAGGCCACATCTAGCACTTGCAGTGCCCCTGAGACAAGTTTTGGATTTCAGTGTCCAAATAATTTTCAGAGCCCTTCACAGCTACATGCATGCAACCACCCACTCGAATTTATATGGGTGCTTTATCGTAAGCCAACTCAGGTTTTTGCACCTTTTTTTCCTACTTCAACATTCATTTTATCTATAAAACACGATAATAACACAGGGAGACTTATAACCATAAGGTAGCTTAGAAACTGCGATGTCCCCATAATAAACAGTGGTACTTTTCGCTCTTATTCAACTACATTCATGATCTTATGACACTTAAAGAATCAGAGAATATAATGGCGTCCTGTAATTTTGGTTTGTGGTACGCTGCCAGCTCTATATCTGCCTCTGCTGTAAATATACTAGTTTCAGTCAACAGAACATCATATTTTAAGAAACATGAAATTTATCCTAAAGGAGCACAATGAAATGACACACTAGTAGGAAGACAAAACAACACAGGTGCAAACTAACAACTGTTTTTACTAAAGATAGATAGCAGGCATATACCGTATGTCACTACAGGCTGCACAGGCGCACCGATACAAGGAAACTTGGAATTAGGCACAGGAAGTTATCTGACCTTGCGTGTACAGGAAGTTATTCGACCATACATAACAGAAATTCCATTTCTGCATTGTACAAAACCATTGATGTGTCACTCACACAGTGGTGACCTGCCTTGTTGATAAAAATACTCCCAACATTTCATGAGTGGGCTTTTCTTTTTTCTTCTTCTTGTTGCTGCCTAAGATTTTCATGCTTAGGCACGAGCAATACATTTTGAAAGTTTTTTAAAGAAAGTGACCTTTGCATTTTGCAGATGCATAAACTAAGTGGCTTTGTGACATTGCCAAGAGCTACGTACAATAAAAAAGTTCTGTTCACAGTCAATAAGACCTTTCCTCATTTGAGAAAAAGGCTCGCAAGAAACATTACTAGCAGTCACAGTGCAGCCTTATTGTTTTCTTTAGCATCAAAACACGCAAGGCGGATGTGCCATTCACACCACTGTGAATAAAAAAGGCACATGACAGCACTGTGTTAGCACATTCTTGCTCAGTCTTGAATAATTTCAAACTACATGACCCATTTCTAACAAAAAGCTCTGTTGTGATAGTGCAATTTCTTCCACATAATGATAAATTCGGCTTTTTCTATTGATGTGAAACAGCTACTCAATTGAAGCTTGTACTGGCTCACTTGTGCAGTTGTGAAAGCTGTTGGCGTACAAGGAAAGCATTATCATCATGAAAACAATGTGCACAGTTTCTTCACTTCCGCTGAAAATGAAAAATGACTGCCTGGCTGTGGATTTGAACCACCGACTGCTGGGTTGCAATGCCGGCATGCTAACTATTCAGCTACAGTTCGTCACTGAATTGAGCATTTTAAAACTGGGTTTCGTATTCATGAAGAAGTAGACACGGCATATTCCTAGCACGTGCATACTCGGCATCTAAGAAGATACGAACATAGCTGAGCCATATGAATTTCTCAGATTTTCCACTTATGTAGGTAGGAAAGAGAAAGAAAGAGGTAAAGGAAGAGAGCAAGAAAGAAGGAAAAAGGCATGCACATGCCAAGCTTCGATTCACCCCTTTTTGCCAATGGTGGAGGGGCTCCTAATTTTTTCACACTGTTCTTCATTATGAATTTTTCATAGCAATTAAAGACTGCACTGATGTAAACGCATACCTGGCAACGTAGGGACTTTGAAAATTGGGAGATTTGAAAAGCGATGGAGGGCAGCACCAAAAGAAAAAAGAAAAGAACTTGCGCATTTTCCTGTTTCTCACTTAGCAGCACTGCAATAATGCCATACAACTCTGGGACATTGCCAAAAAAATTCTCGGTGTCGATGACCATACCAGTACTAGTACTTAATTATAGTGTCTGCATTTAATTACGCATGTGTGTAGGGCAGAATGTGCCATGACCCACGAAAGCTACTTGCGCAAATTTCCCACACTTATTTACATGATTTGCTGCATAATGGCGCTGTAGAGCAGTGAAGTTAACTTTGCGTGCACTGCAGTGTTACTGCATGTTCCTTGTCGAGATAAAGATAACACACCAAACTGTAGACAACAAAACCCACACACAAACAAAGCGGCCTCTCCACCCTCTATATCGCTGGGCAGAGGGGAGGGTGCTGCAGCAAAATACTTGTATTCCACAAGGTCTGAGAAATTCTGTAACTGTTGTCCCCTACCTTTTCACGGTGGTGGTAGGGCTGTTTATCAGAATTATGGTCGTGCCTATATTGTCAGGACTGATCAGAAATCAGGAGTCTTCTGGGCAAATTGGGAGAGTTGGCATGTATGTAAATGGCGCAGTTGCAGCCACGATATGAATACGAGTTACGCCCTAGTAGACAGCTCCGCAAATTTTTACCACCTAGGGTTCTTACGGTGCACTGACACTGCACAGTGCAAGAGCCGCAACTTTTTGCCTTTATGAAAATGCAGGTGCCGGTGGCAGGATTCGTTCGTGCAACGTCCGGATCAGCAGCCTAGTGCCACAGCCACTAGACGACTGCGGCGGTGGTCTAGTGGACGCTCTAAGAACAGTAAAAGCCAAACAACAGCTGATGCCTTGAAGCTTCATGTTCTTTTTTTCAAGTCCTTTTCCATCGAACCTATTATCCAATCCTGAACACCGAGGCCGGCACAAGTGGATACTTGCTGAGTAACACGCTAGACATTTTCTATAACCCTTGTAGTGTCTTTAAAGACTATAATGAAACAGCTTCCACAAAACCAGAAATACACAAGGTTTGTCTTTAAAGTATTGAGACTGCCTGCAATGCATCAGTGCACACACGTGTAGCGCAGCCCTCGGAGGTGGGATTTGTCATGGGGGCTCCGAGTCTGAGCAAGTAATGCACCAAGCAGCAGTTGCATCCCAGCTCTGATACTATGAGAACTTGGAGTGGGGCAAGGGCTGCTTCCGAATATTTATCACGGCAGAACACGTACAAATTGGAATGCGGCCTGGAGCAGCGACACACGATTAAATTGTGGTTTCACCTGTGCAAAGGACGCTTCAAGATGCATGCGTTCATCACGGAGGTTTTAAAGATGACGGCTCAAGGGTGCACAGCAAACCTTCGAAGAAATGGAGTGGTCTGGACGCCCTTGGACGAGTGGATCGATTGTAAGTATGGCTAGAATTTGAACTGTGACTGTCATTTGCGAGGAGAATTGCTGAAAACCTCTGAGACGAATCATCGATGCCGTGTTCTGCAATGAAGTCCTTGAATGCTTTAGTGAAACCGTCAAATGGAAATGACTGCAAACTGATCATCACTGGACACTGCAGTCGACAACGCTCGAGCGCACACCACCCTTCATGCAACAACCTCCTGGCCAAGGCAGGGGTTGCAACGTTGCACAGCCATCATACAGCCCCGATGTGAGCCTGGCAGACTTTTGCTGCTCCTAAAGCTCAAGAGAAGCTTGAAAGGTCACCAATGCAACGATTCTGCAGTCATCCAATAGGTTGTCACAATCTATCTGAAGTAGGTTATGGTAGCAGACTTATAGGGAGCCTTTCCAGCATGGGAATGGCAATGGCCCAGTTGTGCGTCCTTGCCAAAGGGGACTATATGGGAGAACCCAATAACTTGTACCGATCGGACCAGTAAATTCCTCTCACCAGAGCCAGTCTCATTACCTTAGGGACGAACCCTTACACTTCCTTTCCCTTCATGCAAGGCTGTCGTACTGTGCGAGTAGTAGCCGGTGGATCCTACCTATGTACCCCCACGGTTGCATAGGCTTCATTCCTTTCTGTAAAGGTGTCATTCCTGATCCAGGCGAAATGTCCTAGCAACCGTCTACACGACATTCTTGCTCATACAAAATAGTTTTAACCGATTCAAAATCCATGATGCCACACGAGGAGAGTCCACTCTGCACACGCGTCTCCCCTGGGAAGACTTCCTCGCTAGTTTCTGTCTGCCAAAATTGATGTGCGAGTTAAGGTGACTTTATATTTAAGAAATGGCTTAATTAAGCGCGCACTCAACAGTGTTTCGTATCTGGGGAAGAGCTGGAGTACGTCTCACCACGATTATGAGCACTGGTGCATGAAAATCCAGATATCTCATTGGTATGCATGCCAAATATAATGAAAATTTAGACGGCATGGTGTCAGCCACAAATGGAACACTTCATTGTCTTCCACACCGAAAGATCCCGCAGCATACTGCGCAGCCGCCGCGGCTAGGTGGATTCTCTTGTCATGGTACCATCCCTCGTTTGAGGGAAGCCTAAGAAGGCCCCTCAGACACCGAAAGATGGCGCCACGACAAGGGGTCCTAAGGCCGCTGTGGTGCCAAACAATATCTGGTCATGCCGTTGCGTGGAGTGTGCAACACCTAAAGCTATTCTTACACTGTGACAAGGTCACACACATAGCCTGTGTGTGACTACTTGGCTTAACATATCATTGGTTGTTTCATCAACCAAGAAGCTTGCTCAGTCAAGCTGTTGCATCACTTGTACTGGCAAAAACTTGGGCTGTAAAAGAACCATAAAGAACTTTATGTTGAAGGCGCCCGGAAAGTTGTGTACGAGATTCCCCAATCCTGCAGGAAAGTTATGTAGGCCAAACAGGTTACTGACTCGGGAAGCATGCAAAAAATCTAGTCAATAGTGTAAGCATACATCTTTCTGATCACTGCAAAGCTCGCTAACTTGCAAACCACATTTTCAAAGTGTGAAAATCTATGCACAAGCAAGCAAGAAACTGCTGGCAAAGTGTTGGAAGCATTTTTTAATCAATAACATGGGTCAAAATTGTATGAGTAATATATCGATTGTTTTGTGCAATGCAAGAATGCGATACCATCTCTGTCCATGCATGAATTACCTGTAATTTCAAGTCTCCTTGTTAATGTGAGCCTGTGCTGCTTATGGTGACATATATACATACTAGCTGTCTTCAATAAAAAGAGTTGTTAGTTTGCACTTGTGTGTTATTGCATCACTTTGTGATGAATTCCGTGTCTAAACAACAACTAGCATAGCATACAGCACTTCTGGAGAAACATGGTGTGAGTACAGCATAAATGCCACTAGCATGGAACTTAAGTGCATCTGCCACAGACTCTGTAAATTGTATACAAAATAAACTAAGAGCAAAATGGCAGGCTACACGGGATATTGAAACTAACAATAAACTCCACCTGGTTAAACCAATCATCTCAGAATGGCAATTATGCAGACAACAGGAACGCTTCACTGAAATAATCATATGCCGCCTACGTATAGGACGTACTCACCTCACACACTTCTCACTAACAAAACAAGATAAACTATTGTGTGAGCAATGTGGATGAGAACTCACAGTTAACCATACTTTATTCTCATGCAGAAAACTCGAACAACTTTGGGAAAAATACTTTACTGCGTTTTACGATCAACACATTCCTTTTCATCTAAAACTACTTCTCGGCGAAAACGCACTTGTAAATGTTCCATCTGTTTTTAGCTTTTTAAGGGAGTGTTCTCAAGAAACTCTGAATTACCACCCTGTACATTGCTGCATATGTGATGCACCTCACCAATTCTTTTCATAGTTGAGAAGAAGGCTGAGGTCTTTACCTGCTTGTTGGGTTCCTTGACATCGTTGTCCGAGACAAGGTCGGTTGCTGAAGTAACCTAACAATTCCAAACATATTACACCGTACTCTTGGCGCATGACAGCCTTAGATGCTTATGTGCCATTAAACCCAACAAAACACAACACATTAAGTGCATTTGCATTGTGCTCCTGGTGAGTATGAAGCTTGAGGCTCTAGAAGGAGCATTCAATGCGTGTCTCTCGGACATGCTTCCTTACTCTGATATACGATATGTTGCATGTATCCAACCTGTTGCCACTGGCGTATGGCAAAGGCAGCTTCACTGGAGGCATTGGGTGGCGTTCCAAGTGTGGGATACCAATTTATTCACTCAGCCATCTTGCATGCAGTGAGAATAGCTTTGCGACAGCTGGCTGGCGGCGAAGAAATGCAAGAGGACGTTTTAACTTCTGGGGTTTCATGTGGCCAACCCACTATGTACGGTTATGGATCCAAAGAAAACAAATGTTCAAGAGAAGACGGAAGCTTGAAGTAAAGAAAGAAGCCGTTGAAAACGATTAAAAAACAGGTAACATTGCGAGAACCAACGTCTCGTCAAGTGAAAGCTTGTCTTCGTCAGCCGTTGCTCTGAAGAGACCACTTGTAAATCCATTTTTTGTAATCGCTTTGATCGATATTTTTCAGTACTATACGAATATGCGGCACGCCGCAGTGGGGGGACTGGTGTTTGATGATTTCTGGGGTTTTATGTCCGAAAACCAGCTCCGGATTGATTTTGAACACGGGCAACTTAAAGGGATTGTCCGGTCATTTTACAAACCAAAACAAGTGGTCTTAAAAGAAAGTGTGTGCTTTATTTTACTTGTAGCCAGCTTGCACTACCAAGGAAATCGTGTAGTTAATTAGAAAATAAATATCAAATCCAGCACTTTTTGAAAATCCCGCGCTACGAGGCGAGGCGCTGGCCACAGTGAGAGTGACGTCACATGGTACCGTGCCCCCTGTGCCGGGCGGTCGTGGCTTTCCTGCCATGCATGCGCCGTACTTAGAGTCGCACAATTCGAACCACTTCTTTCCTTTTCTAGCTCTATAATTTGGTTTGTTCCGTAACGCTGTTAATATGGATGGGTGGAAACTCTTCGCAAGTTTCTGTGCGACGTAAGCCCACAGGCCGAGTGGTTGCCGCCGTTCGTCACGTCAACTGGTTTCGGAACCCTCAACGCTTGGTGCACTTTACATGCGGGTGCCGGGAGTTGATAGCGTGCCCTAATAACGTTTTGACGTAGCTGTTAGTGGAAGGGCCGCACCAATAATGTGAACTACACACATAGGTGTGCTGCCTTCCTCGGTCACGCCGTAATTAAAGCGTCAGATCTCTTGATTTTGTTTCTCTGGCTGAAGCATGTGGTGGAGAGGAAAGGCAATGTATCTGATGCAGGCCCGTAGCCAGAAATTTTTTTCGGGTAGGGCCCACTTGCTGAAGACCTTGACTATTTGAGAACAAACATGTTTCCAATATTTATTTTGGGAACAATCGCGGTATGTGCACTGAGTGACTTTTTCAATGCAACGTTATTAATAGGCTGAAATGTTATGTCATTAGCATTACACCACGTTATTAACAGCACCACCCCCTCAACCAAAATTTCGGGAGGCACCCGGGCTTCTAGACCCCCTTCCCTACCCCCCTTACGGGATTGAACTGGAGGTGAGCGCAGGTGCGAAGATTTCTCTGGGTAGGACCAGCTAGTTCAACAAATGTCTTCAAGGCGCGTTGTTTAGGTGGGACTGGTGATTGCGACCTCAAGTAATTTACCATCTAGGCAGAAGAAAAATGTAAAAAACCGACGCCGACAAATGCCTCTCACTGTGAAATGTGAAAATGATAAAGCATGGGAAAAGATTCCGCGGCAGTGGCTTGCTCGTTCCTATGCACGTATAGAACATGCTCATCTGAAACGAGTCAGTGTTGCTGTTATTCGCACTCATTTGCTTGTTGAAATGCTTACGCTCCCCCTTTCTTGTCGATTCGATTGATTGGCAGGTTTGCTGGCATGTTTAATGCAAGCGGAGATTCATACTCTTCATCGTCGGAACCAGTGATGTCTCTACTTGACGGCGCCAGACAGCTATCACAGCTCTATTTCGTTAATACATACGGCCCCAAACAGCAATAAAAGCATGCAGTGAGGAAAAAGCTCATGAAACGTCAAAAGCAAAGCGCCGTCACAACAGCGCACCGGAGGCAAAACGTATCGATCTCGAAGCGCAATGACCGCACGCCTAATTCGCAGTTGCTGAAATAATAATAAAGGGTCTTTTATTCCCACTTGTTTAATCAAGGAGGCATAGGCGCGAGCAATCAACAGCGCCCAGCGAACTGTGCAACCAAGTACAGGGCAGACACTGACCACGATAAAAGCAAGACTTGTGAACAAGGCTCCCGTGCCGAAACGTCTTGCTTTTATCGTGATCAGTGTCTGATTTTAAATATATTCATTCGGTTCCGTGTGACGTCATGCTGCAACGGCCGTCGCTCCGTTGGAGTTTCGTACGCACGCAAATAAAAAGCTGAATAAAACTATCGAAAGCTCCATTTCGCTCAGAAAAATCACCCCTGTGTTCCCCACACGCGCAAATACATGATACGCGTCACCCAGTTCGCAATGTTTACAACATCACCGGACAATCCCTTTAAAAAATCGCTGGTCTGACTGTACAGGTGTTGGGCACAACACGAACGTCGTCCTTCTCTTGTGTCCGTGTTTGCATGCCTTACTTTTTTGCATTATGAACTCTTAAGAACTAACTCAGCTTTGTGTCGTTGTAAAAAGGTGTTCTGTCGATCCGTCCCCATCAAAACATGCAGAATCCATTCAGAAATTCGTCACTTACACATGAAAATTTGTTCCGATGAACCACACGCGTTTTACCGCGTTGCGAAGCCGGCTCCTCTAGGGATGGAAACCACCTGCTGGCGCTGCTTTCTAGGTAGTACCTAGACCATAGGGAGACGATCAAGACGAAAACGTGACAAAAGACCCTAGATCGCACCCTCGCAGCTCACGCATGCGCACAAGACATCGAGTATCCCGAAAACGACCGTCTCGTAACATTTAGCGCCTTTTTTTTTCGAGTGCGACTACGGCGGCCGCCGTGCAAGTGTTCTGTGGCCGTGCTGCTACAGCATCAGAGCCACCCGTTGTGTGCAAGCCATATAAGTGCAAGGTTCGTAAGAAACGCAGGTGAGTGTGCCGTTGAGAGTTTCGCGCGGTCAAGCCCTTGTTGTTGTGCTCCAACTTCTGCGCGCTCATGCGGTTTCGAAATTCCACGGAGCACACAACGCGGCTGTCGTAGGTGTCTCCGATGAGCACTGCACTGCACTTCTACCTCTCCATTCTTTGTTAGTAATCGTGCGTGGGTTGTCATGGTTTTGTATCGACGTGATGAGATCGGCGGTAGCTCTTAACGAAGCAGTTTAGGTCGCAATTATGTGCATGTTATTTGCTTCAGCCTTGCATTATATAACAGTGCCGGCAAAACAGACCAGCAGAATAGTTGCTGGCAGTTTATCCCTGCCGGCGCATTTCCTGTTATGGCTATTTTAACCGTGTCCGTGGTTCGCCCGGGTCACTGGAGGTAGAGCACTGCACGGGCCGACTTTTTCCGGCCCGAAAGCGCTGTGCTCCGGCCCGCCCGAGCCCGGCCCGGTGTTTTTAAATACGGCCCGTACCCAGCCCGGGCCCGAAAGGTTTGGGCCCGGCCCAATTCAAGCAATTATTCCTTGAGCATAAACGAGGCACTGTACTCAAGATAGTTTCTGAAGAGTGTTGTGAAAACTTATGACTGTGTCACGATTTGCACTGGTACTGTGCTTACCGTCGATTAATTACGCCCGTAACACTTTTGCGAAGGAATTGTTGGGGGATATATGAAGAGGCATAGCTGGCTGTCTCATGCACGCAGCGCTAACCGTGCAATGTTCTTATTTCATTTCAAAGAACGACTACAACATATAACGCCCGCATAAAGTGGAAAAACGGCGGACATTTATAATTGAGTTTACATTGATTGCCGGGATTATTGAGTAAATAGCGCAGAACTTATCCTGCAAACTTCGTTTATTGCACAATGCAGCGAGAGAGAGAAAAAAAAAAAAAACTACTACTGGGAGGATGCGCCATGCTGAGATAGCGTTATTAAACCTGTCGTTTCGACTCCTCGGTAGGCAACTGTCTCCAGCGTATGCTACATTTTCGTGCTAAAAAGAAGGGAGTCCTCTCCCGCAGCTTTGTTCGCCGAGTCACCGCAGTGCCATGGATCTGTCAAATGAAGCCACACACAGCGAGCGAGATACCGTCCTCGATGTTCGCTTTGGATGCATATCTCGTCACCTTTGTGTGAACCGTCTTCGGTCTTTGAAAGTTTTATACTTTAAATCAATGCCGGACTAAGGGCTTCCGAAATAACTGCTTAATAGAGCGCCGAACTGAACTAGCCGGTGGCTTCTTAAGCGCTCTCCGTCGAACGCGGCGGAGAGCGCTTAAGAAGCCACCGCTAAGTCGCACACCGACTTAGCGGTGGCACACCGACAGCGCTAAGTCGCACACCGACTTAGCGAATCTGCCTCACAAATTTTACTCGTGCCAGGGAAACCTTACTTGCTTACCACAAACATTGACGTCAGTGACGCCTTGGTCAACGGAGCAGTGGGAACTCTACGAATGGGAATCGCTGGGTGCCCGTGCTACGCACGTCCTGAGGTTTCACAGCAGCGGAGCTGCCATACGTTTTTTTGACTAGAGGAGGGGCTCATGTCTCCCGTTTTGATGTGTGTTACTTAACCGTTAAAATCTAAACGCGGCAGAAGTTCGAGGGAAGATGGAAGATTGAAGGGACGAAAAATTCGTCCACACGGGGTGTCGCTGGACCCCTTAGATATTTATGCGGTAAAGGGCGTTAATACACCCGCCTGTTACAACGGATACTGCAATAAATCATCTTGATTATCACCTTCCTTAGGTGCTCGCTCACTTCTGTCTCGGAGCGCGTCCACGTTTTTGAGCGCCATGGGAACACTTGTGCTCCGACGAATGAGGAAACTTGTGAATTACTGACGAAGTGTGAATCGATGAACAAATCGCAAGGTACGATTTAAAACAGGGAATGTCGCGGGAGCCAACGTTTCGACAAGCGGACTTGTCTTCGTCAGGGCGGCAACTGCCTTCTCCAGCGTTCGTTTATGTACGCCTTTGCACACTCTCCCCCGTCCTCAGAAAGAGAGGAGGAGAAGAGCAGCACGTGCGAACACACACACACAAAAGAAAAAAAAAGGGGGGGGGGGTTGGGTGCAGGGGTATTTGGGTGACAGGTGTTAGCGTGACTACTATAAATGGCAAGAGCCAAAGCTTCCAGAGAATCCGCTCTTTGTACATATCTTGCAAATGCATTGTGTGCACAGGGCTAGAAAGCAGGGTGGAAAAAGGAACACAGGCTCGGAACAGAAGTTACTCCTATGTCATGTGTCCCCCTCCTCCACCCTGTACCACCTGCCCCGCACCAACAATGCATTTCACCCAAAAGCTTGGGGCTAAAAAAAGTAACTACACTGTTTAACGTCCTTGTTCTCCTGGAACTCGATGGGGGCTCAGCACCTGAAAGTAGACTTTCTGGGAGAAACATTGTTAGCTTGTGCATACCTCAACCTTTTGTCGTCTTTGTTAACACTCTACCGTATCTAATGGACTCAAGAGTTCCCTTTGAAAGGTTTATGCCTGTAGGTTGGAGAGTATTGAACCTGTATATGAGATACGATTCCCTGTATTTTCTGTCCCTCGGCGAGCGGAAGTTTCCTTGGAGTATGTAGAGTTTCAGTTCATCGAAATTATGACCTGTCATATTAAAATGCTGCGCCACTGCCTTCGGCAGGTTATTCGCAGTGTCCGCGCGGTGCCCGTTTAATCTAACATTAATTGGTTGACCAGTTTCGCCGACGTACTGCTTGTGACAGAGTGAACATTCCAACATGTAAATAACGTTCGAACTAGTGCAAGTGAAACTTGATTTTACATGATGGACATAGTCACTTCCCGTGCTTTTAACTTTAAGATCATTTTGAATATGCTTGCAAGTCTTACATCTGGGACGGGAGCAAGTTATTACGCAGGCGGTGCGCTGAGGGTTTACTTTGGCATGTACTAGCAGGTCCTTAAAGTTTCTATTACGGCGGTAGGTGACTCTTGGTATTTCCGGAAACGCTTTTCTAAGGCGATCGTTGCTTGTTAGTATTGGATAGTATTTCCGAAGAATATTATTTATGTTTGGAAGCGCATTGGAGTATTTCGTTATGAATGCTAACGGCTGGTTGGCCTGCGCTTTAGGGGCTCTTTTTTCTAGTGCTGGTGTCCTATCTAGTTTAAGCGCGTCATTGTATGCCTTGTTGAGAGCGTCGTGAGGGTGATTTCGTTCAGCTAAGGTTGCCTTTAAATTGCTTAAGTGGTGAACGTAATCCACGTCGTTGCTACAAATCCTTCTTATGCGCCTTGCCTGTCCTATTAATATGCCCTGTTTGCAGTGTCGCGGGTGATGGCTACTATAATCTAGATATTGCTGGCTATCCGTTGGCTTTCTGTAAAGTGTCGTCTTTAGTTTTCCTTTTTCGATGGATACTGTCGTGTCGAGAAAATCAATTTTACTAGAAGAGTGCTGTATGGAAAACTTAATGCTAGGATGAAAGTTGTTAAAATGCTCAAAAAATGTGCTTAGTGCCTGACGAAGAAAACGAACGCTGGAGAAGGCAGTTGCCGCCCTGACGAAGACCCCCTTTTTTTTCTTTTGTGTGTGTGTGTACGCACGTGCTGCTCTTCTCCTCTCTTTCTGAGGACGGGGGAGAGTGTGCAAAGGCGTACATAAACGAACGCTGGAGAAGGCAGTTGCCGCCCTGACGAAGAAGTTGCCGCCCTGATGAAGACAAGTCTGCTTGTCGAAACGTTGGCTCCCGCGACATTCCCTGTTTTAAATCGTACCTTGCGATTCGTTCATCGATTCAAGCATCCATCTTCCCCTGAGCTTCTCTTCTAGTTTGACGAAGTGTGACGAAGACGAAGGTGGCCGTGAAAATCAGCAAAAACATACTCGATATGATGAGCATCCGATTTAAACGCTAGTTCTGATTTGCTAATTGCCAAATCATAAATATTTGCGCCTGCCTTGCTAGCACAAAAATCAGCAACATCTGCGTGGATCGGTGAGCCTGTGACAAGAGTCACTTCGCTTCTTGCGCTTAAAGTGTAGGAAAAGCAGCTCCTCAGGTATTAATGACTCACGAGTCGCGTTGACCGGTCTACAGAGTCACAAAGGCGGAAGCAGGCGCGGCGGGCATGTGAGCGTAGCTGCATACTCGAGATGTTTCCCATGATATCGATGAGTACATCTTATATGCACAAATCTGGGCAGTGTACCGCTGCTTCGCACTTGCCGCAGTGCAGCCTGACTACCATTTCTTTTGATACACGGTACGCAATAACGTATCTCACTCACTATAATGGCGGGAACTTATATGAAGTTTCCCGAAATTGCATGTAACATACTAATAGAAGCAAAATGCTAGACTTCTTGTATCGTGCGATTTCAGTGCACGCTAATGCACTTCAGGTGGTCTAAATTACCCGGAGCCTTCCACTACGGCGTTTCACATAGCCTGACTAGGCTCGGGACGTTAAATCCCAAAAAACAACAAAACCAAAAAGCATACACGCGCCATTACCGACACGTATGAGACCCGGGCCTGATACGGGCCTGACCCAGGCCCGGGCCCGATCCAACAATGACATACCCGGCCCGACCCGGCCCGCGGGCCGGGCTCGGGCTTTCGGGCCGGCCCGGGCCCGTGCAGTGCTCTAACTAGAGGGCCCGTTGACATACGTTGCTGCTTCGCGGTGCGCCGTCGGCGCTCTCACTATTTTGCTCGTGTCACTACTGCCAGAGCCAGGAGCGTCAGCGACGGGCGCTAGCGCGCCCGCCCCTGACACCAACGCGATTCTGTTTTAAAATAGCATTACGGCTCCTTCGGAGCAATTGTGTTAGCGTTAATAGAGAGTTTTAGTGCAGCTGAAGTTGCGCCCCGCTAAACGCTAAAATTTAGCGGGGTCAGACTGCGCATGCGTGCGCACGCTATTCCACCTTTGTTTGGCGATCGCTCGCTATTTTTCCGAATTTAGCGGAGACGCAAAACGCTCGCAAAGTTTGTTTAGCGCGGAGAGCATGGCGGCTCCCTACATCTGATGGCTGCCCGTTTCGCATCTATCGTGTCGTCTTGCTGCATTGTGGGACTATAGCTGATTCACAATAAATCGTGTTGCTGGTTTTCGCTTCGAGAAAACAACGATCTTTTCGCTGTGGATTCTAGTTTGACCACATTGCACATGCACAACGAAAGCTAAACTCTGCCTCGTCAGACTACGGCAACACTTATGCAATTATTATTGCACGATGTTCTTTTTAATCATTCTTTTTGCACTTGCGTTGCTCTTTAAGTTACTAACAACGGCCGCCGGCTTTGACGCTTTCACTATTCACATTTAGATGGCGCAGCGAAGGTTTGCGTGCCTTGCGTTTTGCGGTGCGTCGTCGTCTCGCGCAATGGAATGCTATCGAATAGCACTCCGCAAAAATTTTGCGTGCGTGACTCGCAAACGCTAACGCAAAGATTTTCCGCAGTACTAAATCTACCTAATAGTTCTTACAAAAAAAAAATGAAACACCAAAAGAAAAAAAAAATTGGCGAAGGCTGCGATTCGAACCGCGGTCTTCCAAACCACCAGCCAGCGCGGCATGCTAACCCACTACGCCACCCAACCGTGCCGTTCTTCACTGAAAAAAATATCGAGGCGCCGGTGAGGCAGTCAACACCGTGCTGCCGACAAGTCACATGGTCACGGGCACCCAATAGGCGGGAACTGCCGGCAACTATTTTGCTGGTCTGTTTTGCCGGCTGCCGGCAATATAGACACCGAAAACAAACGTCGCACTTCACCAACTTGTTGACTTCTAGTCTATGAATGTTCCTGACCTGCTGCAGCATGTTCTTCTCGGTGAACAGCTCACTGCAAACATCGCAGCGACAGCTTTCAGCGCCGGTGACAGCTCAATAACAATCAATCGGCACGTTTTCGAACCGAAGTGGCCAAGGACGGGCCGATGTAGCTGCGGACGGACGTCGGAAACTACGGTCGTGGCCCGTAGGGCCAGTGAAAAATGCCAATAGGCAAGGACTTCCTCAATCACGGGACCAACTAGGCCCTCCGTGGTGGTACGGGGAAAATTTGAAACCAACCTAGGGATAAAAGTTGCGAATGACATCATAGCAATAGATCATGTGACAGTGACGTCATCTATTGTTCGCAGTCCCAGCCAGACTGCGGCGAGGAGCATATGGAGAGACGTGTCTGCTTTTTGTTCGCGAGAGCTTTCTGGTCCGGTCGTCCCTCGGGCTTTTTTCGCACCATTTCGTCATTGCGTGCACGTTGGAACTTGGCAAGGCGGAACATGTGTGCGCGTGTGTGACTGGGGCTGTGGCATCAAATCAAGCACAGCGCGTAAGTCTACTGTGTTATGCTGATATACAGGCACCTTCTGTTTGCTTGCTTCGTCAGTGCAGGGTTTTGTGCTTGCTCTGTGTCAGCCCACGTTGTGCAGATGCCAGAATCCTTTTTGCTGTGTGCATTCAAGCAGTATGTTTCCACCGTTGGCCGTGCGTATTCTAGTTCACTGCGGGGCTAGAGTTCTGAAAAAAAAAAAAGTGGCGCTGCCCGTGTCACGGTGCGCTACTAGTCAGTCAGTACTATGTAAATGGGAACTTGCTCATCGCGGTTGTGAACAACCACGACAAAGCGGTGAGAAGCAGCTTTGAGTAGAACGTTGGCTGCTGGGCGGTATAGTGGACAGAGTATGCATCGCAGCGTGTGCAGGAAATGAAGACATAAGAAAGGTGCTACAAAGCGTAAATTAAAGCGCTAAACTTCAGCTGTTCTATCCTCAAAGCAGGGCCAAGATATACACAGTAGGGAAAATTAGTGTCGTTTTTTGCCAGCTGATTCCCGAGTTTAAAAAGAAAGAAACTGATATGTCTAACGTTACTCGTGTCTCTCTAGTTGATCTGATCAGCCTTGAATAGTTTTCTTGCTTAGTATGACTACTCCACCCAGCTTTATTAATCTTGCTCCGTAGCTGCTTGCTGCGCATTGTGCAGGTAAAGTTTATTCATAATTGATAATTCACTCCTCTATTACACACCGTTATCCAGCGAAATGCAAGCGTACGAACAACACTCGCGGAGAGAAGACACACAACAAGCACTTGTCCTGTGTCTCTCTACATGAGTGTTCATGCGAATGTTCACTCACCCAACATCAAGTTTTGTGAAACTGTTCTACACAACTTATGCGCCGAGCAGCTACTGCCGCATCCCTATAGGGAGCTTGCACGGACGGCGGCGACGCTATGCACTCTGGGTAAGCAGCCATATTTTTATCAGAGGCGGCCGGGGAGTGCAGTAGCGCAGTTGTGTTTGCGAGCGTTGCCGTAGTGTGCAGGTGTGATAGAAGGCGAGCGCGCCGCAGATTTAACTGCAAGGAGTGCCGTGCACGATGTCAGTGACACCGGAACACTACACCGCAACGCTGTGTCAAAAAGACCGTGAGCGGTATGAAGAGAAGACGAGGAGCTGCGGACTGGACCCATTCACGCTTCGTGCGGGCGACTGTGTGAGCGATGTGGACTTGTGGCCGCGCGTCGACAGCTCCGATATCCACGAATTTCTCGTTCTGAGGACGAGTTTTATTACCCGGGAGCAGCTGAAGACCTGAAAGGCCCTCGAGGGCCACAACTTTGTGACGAGTGGCTGGGTGCGGGAGCCGTGGGTGAAGAAAGTCACCGCTGACACCGTGATTGTCATCACTCAAGTAAGACGGGTTAAATTATTTGACTTTGCCGTAGATGCTAATGTTTGTTTCCGTGCAGGTTAACCACTCCCAGAGCCTTAACAAGCCCCCTGTTGATGTCTGGTTCATGGGCAAGAGTGATGGCGAGGTCCTTGCAGCACACTGCACATGCAAGGCCGGGAACAGCGAAGCCTGCTCGCATCTCGCTGCGCTGTTGTTCTACGTGGAGTACGGCGTACGTGCACGAGAAGAGCGCTCCTGCACAGACAGCCCCAACAGCTGGCTTCCGCCACTCGTGAAAAAGCTTCATACACGACCAGTGGCTGCAATGGACTTAGCGTTGTCGGTAATGAAGAAGCGCCGTCTTGATGGAGAGGCGAAAGCAGTCGCGTCACAGAATTTACCTCCCCGACCGGCGGCTCCGGCTCCTACAGAAGAGGAGTGGAAGCAATTTTTCGACTCCTTGATTCAATCAGGGCACCGACCTGCAGTAGCAAGCACAGACCCGTGTTACGGCGACCTTTATGTGCCGGCGGTAAGGAGTTGCCCAGGCGTTGACTTGCGCAGGCTTTACGACAGATCCGCATTGACCCTTACCCACCAACAGCTTTCGGAGAGGTGTCGTCAGATTTACGCTACCATGCGCATAAATGAGAAAGCTCAGAGAAGCATAGAGGAAAGAACAAGGAAGCAAAGCATGAGTGTAAAATGGTATGCTTATTGAACTGGCCGAATCGCAGCATCCACACTTTATGATGTATGCCATACAAGAATCGAGGCACCATCATTAAGCCTTGTCAAGAAAATTTGTTACCCCCACGAGGCCAAATTTTCATCACCGCCAGTGAAGTATGGAAAAGAAAGTGAACCAGAAGCACTACATGCGTACAAAATGTATGTGAACAGAAGCTGAACTTGAATTGATGGCGCAAATGGTTAGACAGGGCCGAAGAAGACATGTAAGACACAGAAAAGCGCATCAAAATATGCATCAAAATGCACAATTTAATGAAGCAGGGCTTCTGGTTTCCCAGCAACATGTTTTTCTTGGTGCCACACCAGACATGCTCGTCGAGTGTTCATGCTGTGGAAAAGGCCTTGTTGAGGTTAAGTGTCCTTGGTCAGTGAGATATGGTAAGCTGAGTGACCTTCTTCTTGACAGCAGCAGCTTTGTCACAGAAAACAAAGGTGCACTACAGCTAAGAACTGCACATCGTTACTTCTACCAAGTGCAAACACAGATGTACGTGTGGCAGCGGCAGTACTGTGATTTTGTGATTTGGAACATGGACGACATAAGCATTCAAAGAATTGCAGCTGATCAAGCTTTCCTGGTCCCGCATCTTGATGCTGCTGAAAATTTCTTTTGCAGGGTTCTGTTGCTCGAGCTTGTGGCACACTGGTTCACAGCACAGAAGGAAAACACGGCAGCAACAAATGCTTCTTCGGGTCAAGGTGCTGACGACCCGAACACGAGCGATGTGTTCTGTGTATGCAAGGGCCCAGAGGAGGGCAAAATGATTGCCTGTGACGGTTTAAACGGCCCAGTCACACGGTTCCACTTCAGGTGTGTAGGCCTAAATAGAGCGCCTAAAGGTAAGAAATGGTACTGTGACCAATGCAAATGAGTATTTGTCTCCCGCACTAAACTGTGCATTCAGAAGTGATTACTTATGGCCACATCACTCAAGTATGTAATACCAGACATGAATGGGCTCAAGGAACTGTAATGAGGATCTAGAGTACATTCATATTAAATGCTACTTTGAGCACGATGTAGTAAAATGAATTCGCACCTCCTAAAGGTGCATTTCAGAATACCGGGATAAGTGATGCAATAATATGCGAATAAAAAAATTGTTCTGTTGGAAACACTTCAGAGACTTGCATTGTGTTTTTATTAATGACAGGTAATAAAACACTGCACACATGCACCACAAAACATAAGCAGGGTATTTCCAAACGAAGCCTGCAGCTCCTGCAACGAGTTTATTCAAAAGGCACAACCGAATTACAGAGATTGGTAAGGGCACAGCAGACATGGGCAATCTTGTCAATTTGACTCTCTCGATGCGCATTGACTCTTAGCACTTCAACTGGCAATGAGCCCTTAAGTATGTTGTACTTATTCCTCACCATGCCGATCACTCTTTCTACGTGTATACGTACGTTGGCTATTTCCCTCGTTTTCTCTACGACTTCACTCGAAAGCTGACGCTTCCCTTTTGTGAACGCTGGCATGGCGAGTGTTGCATGGCACATGCCAACGCTCTCGGCAATCAAACAGCCTCGGTCTGCAAGTACTGCATCACCATATTCAAGAAGGTCAATAACTCCACATTCTTCAGTGATGTGTTTGTCACTGGCACGCCCACCATAAGCCTTTGACAGAAAAGACACGGCACCCTGAGGACATATTCCCACCAGAAACTTGACCGTGTTACGATGCTTGTAATGAGACCACGTCTCAGCACGAGGCATGTAGGAGCTCGGACGGTCAATAGATACTTCAAAACAATCAAGTATGACGCATACCTTGAGGCCAAAGCTGTCTACAAAGGCCGCAGGCATCGTTTTCATTGTTTAACAAAACTTGATGCTGGGCTAGATGGTGCAAGTTCATTGTCACGGTAATATAGGTGCAAGAACAACATTCACATTGACACGAGTCCTGTCTCCTCGTGTCAATGTGAATGTTGTTCTTGCGCCTATATTACCGTGACAATAATCGTTTTCATTATTCTTTGTCTGGCCAACGAACAAGGGGCCAATCCTATCAACGAACAGATCGAGCCATTTCTAAAAAATTCTTGATGCTGTTGACAGTGAAACATCAAAGCAGTATGCTAAATCCTGAAATTGGCACCCAAGCCGCAACCTCATCAGAAATAATACCATTTCCTGGAATTGCGTTATTGAGTTTCTTCCTGTGTGTGGCATGTGGCTCTTAACTAGCTGAAACAGTGACATAAGCATAACAAATGACGGAAGTCCTGTGTAAAATGTGACCTTGTCGTCTCTGCCTTGCAAGGCCTCCTTGGTAAAGCTTGCCGATGAAGCTGCAGCCTTCGTTTCTTTAAGCTCCCCTTCCAGTCTGGAGATACGTGCCTGCATGTGGTCAATTTCGCTTCCACAGACTTCAGTCTGGCAGGTAGCTTCCGATAAAGATACAAAGAAAAAAAAGTCGTTTTTTTCACATCGCTACTTTCACACTTGCTTCTGGCATACAAATAGCACTGTAGCAATAAAAATCGCAAAATAGTGCACGTTCTTTCAAGGTGGGCAAATTTGAAATTCGCGTACCAAGTGTCAAAGGGCCGCTTAGATTTCTGCGCTGTGTGTAGGTGAGGCCCTCATTGGATCAGGTTCGTCAGCGTGGTGTGGAACCTCATCACCTTTGAAGGGAAATGACGAGGCTTTCAGAATTTCCGAAACATACGCATAGCGTGAAACCGCGCGCAAACACGAGCTCAAGCTTGTTTACCTCTGCGCTGTGAGCGTCCTTGCGCCGGTGGTAGCGGGACCCATTTGGCGACGGAAACCCGTAACCTAGGCTCACCGACGGCGCCCAGTCGGGGTTGCAGTCGTCGAACAGGTGCGACGGTCGACCTAGGAAGTCAAAAAGTACAAGGGTTTTACGAAATTGCATAACGAGCACGAAACATTCCTGCCCTGCAAATGCACTCGGCGCCAG
>JABSTT010004878.1:0-20444 GCA_013339685.2 Hyalomma asiaticum
CACTGACTTGATGCGTGCAGATGTGCACATGTGTCAGTTTCCACACCTGATTCTTTACATGCGTAGGCACTGAGGATGGCCTTTGAGGCTGCAAAATTTCCCACATAATGTTTTGAAAAAACTACAGAGCGTCCATTTTTGCAATGTTGAACAAAGAATTGGCCATCAGATTAACGACACACTTTCACATTGTTGGTTGTGTTTTGCTGTTTGCACCATCCTTTTTCACTTATTTTGGTAACTGAAGTGTTTACACAGGTGTACAGGCCTTGTGATAGGAGTGCACTGGTGTTTGTGCCACTCAAAACACCTAAAGCTTTTACCTGTACGATTTAAAAACTACAAATTTCAACTTTGCTGTGTTAAAGGTTGCCTCATCCAAAAGTTGTAGCATGCTCAAGTGATGTTTTTGCATGGTGTCACTCCCTCCTTATATGGGGTCTCTGTAGCAACTTTCTTGTTTATGATGGCTGTCTGAGTGCCTACGTTGCACACGGCAGGAGGACACCTGCATCTACAGATCTGAACCTTGAAAGTTAAGCACTTTGAACTAAGAGCTGCATAGAGATTTAAGTCATTCTTAGCACAGGATCCCAAAAAACTTGAGGGCATCTGGTGTTTACTTGACATGACACTTCCATGCCAGCTGCCGATGAATGCACTCTGCTGGACCCAGTGCCAAGCTGAGACTGTGAATCAAGTGTTTTAGGTGGAAGGGCATTATAGTTTCTGTGCACCTACTCACCCCCTGTGAACCTCCAGCCTGTGTGTCGCAAGATGGGGCTGTTCTGGTGAAGTAGCGATTGTGTTCTTCGTGTACTCGATCACTGGGATATGGAATATGTATCACTGTCATATTAGACCACTGATCGTGCTAACTGAATGTCACTTCACGCTGCCATAAATGCCTAAATGTGAAATAGTGCTTGTGTGTTGAGGATGCCAATCTGCTACACTCAGGTGTTTGCCTCCAATGACTGATGGTTTAAATACGACATGACAATTTAGAGACAAAGTGAACGTGTATGTGTAGACAGGGTTTTAAACTGCTCCCTGTTCCCCGAAATCTTCACAATCTGTGTGTACACTACATGCACACATATAAGCACCCACATGCACACCTGCAGTCGTGCTTACTGACCAACACGCCTGTATTGGACCACCCAGAGCATGTTTAGCAGATATGAAGCAGTACAACAGACTGTGAACTAGCCTAAGCATGTTCTTTGACATTTTATAGCTCCCTGTGCTGAACTGAATGGCAACACTACGTGTGTTACATCATACAGGTTCCATGGCTTGCCAGGTAATCCAGCTGGCTGATTAATGCAATAGTACAATTTTCAAATTAGTGAATCAATAAAAATATTATGCAACACGTGAAGAAAAAGTGAGCTCATTCACTGAAACATAAAGCCTGCAGTAGAGCACATTGCAGTCAGTTTAATTGAAATCATGTCATTGGCCACAATAACGTGGTACCGTTTTACTCCTGTTTTCTTAGTGAAAGCGCTTGACAAAAATAAAGCATTGAATGTCAATTTGCTTTTTGCCACTTTCTTTAAGAATGCATATTTGGTACTTGCTATCAATTCATGCTTGTTGTGCTTGCACTGACCAGCATTGACCTTTTCACAGAGCTGCAACATTTTATAAGGTTTACTCGCCTCATATTGCTCATTAACAAATCAAACATTGGTACGTTTATGCGAATAGTATTGTGACTTATATAAATGAAACTATAGCAGAATTTGGCTTTCTGCCTCACTGAACGATTGGTAAGCTCTGAAAATGAATACCTAGAAGAGTAACTTCTACTGAGCTACTGTTACGTACGGTGCTGTGTTGTAAGCATAAATACATACATGCTACAGATTTGAATGCTGATTACACCATCCATGCAACAAAATTTGTATCCCCGACTACGTAAAATATTACATACAGTATTTTCTCCTGCGCTATATGGCGAGTGTTCCATCGCACTGCTACAAAAGTTAACAATAAATAAAGAACGCTAAGTGTGCACTTTTCACTTGCCTGTATGCCAGGAAGAAACAAGTAGGCAGGGCATTTGGCTCCAGACGAAAACGCGTCCAACTAATTCCTTCACCCTGCGCTGGATCGTGAAGGGAGACCCCACGGCGAAGTGTCTGCCGCAAAAGTGTAGGTTGTTTGCAGCGATGCACACCGCAAGGCGTCATCGCTAGGCAGCGTATATCAGGACTTCGTGCCTTTCCTGTCGCTGACTTTGCAGCCGACGGCAGCGCAGGGCACCGTTTGTTCTTTGCTCGTTACTCCCTTGGTTAGGTGTGCGTGCAGTGCGCGCTCGCTTGATGACGCCGACTGCGGTGCGGAGTTTCACATTTGCCAGATTGAGCCAATCCGCGAAAACCGACAGCCAGCTCCGGCATAGCTGTTTAAGCGCGGCCGAAACTCAAGAGTGGATCGCACAGAAGCAGCAGTGATAAGATGCACAGGTCCATCTTATAACGCAAGCTGAATCTCCCAGCGGCAACCAAAGGTTAATCGGTTAGGAGAGATAACACGTGTCCTCAAAGGTAGAACGTCGCTTCCACTGCATCTGATCGTGGGAAACGCGCTTTGTGTGCTGCCTTCGAGTGAAAGTACGTGATAGTATCGCGGCGTTACAAAGGGCGCGGCGTCAAAAAGGAACCGCAACATCAACAACCTAGGTGCATGAGCGCGTGCTTGTGGTACATACGGGAACGTTGCTTTTCTTTATTATTGACGAAACTTACGGGATTCAAACAAACGAAGCACCAACTCCGCAGTGGAGAAAGGACGCGCGAGCGCGCCGAGTAGTGCAGACGACAACTTTCTTCCACCGGAAATGCGTCATTCACATCAAAACTTTAAACGAGGTTGACAGATTTGTTGTTTACTTCATCTTGTTTATTTGCTTGCAAAAGATATTATACACAGTGACTGCGTAACCGAGTTCATTTCATTCAAACATGATTCGAACATCGCTCTTAATTTATGCCGGCTACCAGCCAATTGCAGCAATCTGCTCCCTTTCGTCATAGAGCATATTAAAAGATTGAGAACTGGCCTTTTTCTGAAGCGAGGGCTCCTGGGTAAGGGCCAACTTTGTGCTTGCCCTGTGAACTCTACGCTTCGCACACGACTACAGAATTCGGGTGAGCTGTTTATTGCAGCCTACACTGTTGATAGACCCATTTAAGAGGAAATTATATAATTACTGTATTTTGCCAGTACTGACATATGGCGCGGAAACTTGGAGGATTACAAAGAAGCTAGAAGGGAAGTCAAGAACCACACAACGGGTGATGGCACGAAAAAATGGTAGGCGTTACTCTAAGAGATAGGAAGAGCCTAGAGGGTTAGGGAACAGACAGGGGTAGTTGACATAATAGTCGAGGCAAAGAAGAAAAAGTGGACATGGGCCGGTCACGTTATGAGAAGGCTACACAAGAGATTGACAGTTAGAACGACGGAATGGATACCGGGAGAGGATAAGTGCAGCCATGGATGACAGAAAGTAAGATGATGGATTTGTGAGGTTTACCGTCCCAAAACCAGCTCTGATTATGAGAGACACCGTAGTGGAGGTCTCCGGTAATTTCAACAACCTGGGATTCTTTAACCTGCACTGACATCGCACATTGCACTGGCCTCAACATTTCGCCTTCACCGAAATGCAGCCGCCGCGTCCGGGATTCGATCCGGCGACCGTCGGATGAGCAGCCGAGTATCATAGCCACAAGACCACCGTGCTGGGGCAAAAAGTAAGATGGGGTGACGAAATAAGTAATCCGCGGACATCAAATGGAGTAAGGTCGCACAGGACAGGAAAGGATGGAGAACATTAGGAGAGGTCTTCGTCCTGCAGTGGACATAGGATGGGCTGATGATGATGATCATGATGATGATATAGCTTCTCATACATTAGAAGCGCAATTCACGATACAGAAGGAACACCACTATAACTACCATTGCAGTTGGTGTATTTACTCTATATACCGTGCGGGAGGGGCCGCCGTAGCCTCGTGCTAACGTCCGAATAAAAACCAGCCCAGAGCACACGGACACAGAAGAAGGCGCACAGGACGAAGGTGGACTAACAACTGAAATTTGATTTCGGAAAACCGACCTATAAAACCTTTCCAAACGCCCGCACCTGCGGGAGAGTCAATAACAAGCATATATATATATATATATATATATATATATATATATATATATATATATATATATATATATGATGGGCGACTTCGCATCAAGTGAGGCTCCACGCTACCCTACACGGACAGCAAACAATTCTGCAAGCACGACAGCACCTACAAACGCTTCATTAGACACTCAAGTTATGCGCGTCCCCCAAAACAAGTGTGTCAACACCGAATGTGCCACGCAGACTTCGCCAAGCCTTGGCCGCCGCTACCCATCGAGGAGAAATGCTGATCGGGATATGGCGTCCAAATAACTTCGTGTACCTTTCACTGTAATTATACATGCTGTACACATTCTGAAATATTTTTGGAAGCTAGGAAACTAGCAGATAGATAGATTCGCGCTGAGCTTCATGCATCCAGGTTAACGGCATATGTTGATTCGTCCAAAGTGCCAAAAGGATTACAACTGCATCTAAACGCTGTTACTTCTGAGCTATCCTGGCGTCATAAGTCGAGATGGCAACAAGTTTTACAGAGTGCTTCGCTGGAATTGACGCGAGTTGTTATAGAGCATAATAAATCAACGCGCGAAAGAACTGCTTAAGAAAGAAACGCACCTGCTTTCGCAGATCACACCACTTGAATCTGAGCGTCTGGTAGCGTACCGGCAAAAGAGGGTAGCAAAACTGAATGCTATTAAGCACAAGAAGTGCATGCGTGATAACCTGTTCCCTTCATCAAGCCGAAACAAGCCACATAGTCCCGTCGGTAACCAAGAACGCGTGCTACATGATAACATTGTCAACCTTTCATCGGCAATCATTACAGATGCACAGAGAGCTTGTTTATCGAAGGGTCTGAGCTTCTGCCCAGCTAATGGCGGGTTCAGTGAATTTCAGCTCATTAAGGACCTTCACAACTTCGCCCGAAACATGCGCCTTAAAGAATATTTTCATGACCGTCCCAGTGTGCCAGAAATTCGGCTTGCTCCTCAGCAGAAGCAGTGGACCCCACCGCCACAACGAGATAGGTGCTTAGACCTATATATCCAGGCTGTACAGGAAGATGTCATGAATTCATATAAAACTCGCGCTCGATACCGGCATAATCAATCGGCAGAAGAAAAGCGCGCACTCGACGAGTTAGCCAGTAACCCGGACATCGTTATTAAGCCTGCTGATAAGGGTGGCGCTATTGTCATTCTTGACATTGATGACTATATAAATGAAGCTGAAAGGCAGCTCTCAGACCGGACCTTCTACAAACCCCTCCCTTCTGATCCTACGAATGAGTTAAATGTTAAATTACGAGATACGCTAGCGGTAATGGTAAAAAACGATAAGATAGATACGGCGACAGCCAGTTCACTTATTCCGCTAAGCCCAGTAGCGGGTAGGTTTTACCTCCTGCCAAAAATACATAAGGAAAATAACCCCGGACGCCCTAGCCATAGGCACCGTAACTGAAAACCTATCCAGGTATGTAGTTGGACTCATAAATAAGATTCCATCCACTTTCCCTTCATATATAAGAGACACAAATCATTTTCTCAAAGAAATTTTGGATGTAAGTGTTCCGGATGGCAGTTTTCTGGTAACGCTTGACGTGTCGTCCCTTTACACAAATATTCCGCACAGCGATGGCATTTCCTCTCTTATAAAAGCTTACGGTGAATGTAATTTTGAAAAACGCCTTGATGGCGAAACTACTGGCACTCTCATGAAGCTCATCTTGGAATTAAACAATTTCGAATTCAATAACTTGCACTACGTTCAGGTCAACGTATCCTCTATGGGCACAAGGGCAGGTCCAAATTATGCCAATATATTTATGGGCATGCTTGAAGGTAATTTTCTGGACAATTCACCTTTAAAGCCATCATTTTACAAGCGCTTCATACAAGACATTTTCTTGATTTGGCCACACGGCGAGACAAGTCTTCTAACTTTCACTGACAACTTCAATGCCGCCCACCCCACCATTAGGTTCTCTCATAATTACTCATTAAAAATGATAAGCTTTCTTGATGTCACCGTTACAGCCACAGAAAGGCGACTGTGCACAAAGCTTTACCGCAAACCAACTGATAGGCACCAACTCTTCCATTTCAAAAGTAGTCACGTCCAACACTGCTAGACGGGAATACCCTATAGCCAGGCACATAGGTTTAAAAGAATTTGCTCCAACCGCAATGATTTCTTCTCAAACTGTGAAGAAGTAAAGCGTTCTCTTGTTCAACGCGAGTACCCGCCGGCTATGGTAGATGACACCATAAAGCGCGTAGACCAGCTAAACCGTGTCGATCTCCTTAATACCGGTCCGAAGCCTTCCAGCACATCTCAGGCTAATCTCGTTCTGACTCACTCTGCGTCCGCCCCGAACGTAGCGGCAATATTGAAGCGACACTACAATATACTAACACAAAGCCAACGCCTGAAAAATATCTTTGTAGAACCGCCTAAGGTCGTTTACAGACGGTCCAGAAGCCTCCGCGATATCCTCTCATCTTCGAAGCTTTCTGTCAATAAAAGAAATGGGTGCGCTCCATGTGGGAAGTCGCGGTGCAAGGTGTGTGCGCACATGGTAACTACGCAAACAGTCACCAGCTCTTCCACTGGGTTTCAGGTAACAATAAAAGGTAATCTAAATTGTGATAGTTCCAACGTAGTGTACTTGCTTGAATGCGATACTTGTAACATGCAGTACATAGGCCAGACCGAAACGTCATTCCGAAAACGATTCAATAATCATGAGTCCCATGTCAAAACACTTCCCAATCTGCCCCTATCAAAACATGTCGTAATGCCTGGTCACACTTTCAACAAAATTAAAGCAACAGTCATGGAATCCGCTTTTCCACGCACCAGGAGCGTGAAATCCGTGGGTCTTTCCTCATCTATAGGTTTCGCACTACAAAGTCCGGAATAAATGAACCCACAGGCGTACTTACCAGTCTGCCTCACACTACCTAAAGTGCTCTTTTTTTTGTATTTACACTTTTAGGGACCCAACAAATTTGTTAAAGGGTCCCTAACGGCATTATAACATAAAAAACACTAAACGGCAATTGTCATTGGCGAAACACTAAATAGGAATTAATATCAAAAACATAAGACCTAAGCTAACACATAATATAGCTATACAGCAAATCATCAAAACATAAATGACGCAGTAATTTGATGTAATGAGCAGAAAAAGTTCTAAATACGTGATATGTATAAGTGCGAAGTTGAATACATGTGAAAATCAACAAAAGATATCTCTTAGCAGGACAAATTGTTATGGAGCATATTTTTCAGTTGTGCTAGGAAAGAGGGAAGTGACGGGGCTGTCTTCAGGTTAATAGTGAGGCTATTCCAAATGGTAGTTCCTCGGAATTCCACAGTTTGACGATCATAATTAGTATTTATTTTTGGTAGTAAAAGTCGGACGCCTGAAAAACACCCGTGAGCTCGAGGTGACGGACGAAGGGACACGGACAGTAAGTTCAGACTACCGTGAAGTATTTTGTATATTATGGATGCTATTGTGCTTATGTGCTTTATTGTGCCAATTGCAGCGCTTTTAATATATATATTTTTTCGGGATGGTTTTCGTTCGTTTTTGCCTTTCCTGTTTCTTTCTTACGAAATGCTGCCTTGCTTTCTTACATAGCTACGTTATGTGCATTTTTTTAATGTATGGTTGCTGGAACGCGTATCTTACGTCTTTCATAAATGCTGTTTAACACACGCTGGCGTCCTCACTCCGATAAAAAGTGGATGTCGTGGACACTTACCACGCGCACTGTGCAGATTCCTGTGCCTGGTGTATCTATATTGCATGTATAGTGATATCGCTTGTCTACCGATTAATGTGGCGCATGTGCACTAACAATTCAGAAATGTATTTAAAGGCCACGATAATCATGTTACTCGTCACACTGATGAAGGCTGGCCCACCAGCCGAAACGTTTGACGACCATTAAAAAGTTTGAACGTACGTCGTGCTTCGCTTACTCTGTGTATCAACGGAGCCTGTGCGCTTTTTTTCACTGCCTCGTCTATATATATATATATATATATATATATATATATATATATATATATATATATATATATATATATATATACATACATACAGGGTGGTGCAGGAAGCACTCCTGAGGAAGCAGGCAGTCAAAGAAAAGTTCTTTTGAGAATGTTTCCCTATTGCATGTTGCATGGTCTTAGTTCACGGATCTCTTCCAGTGAAGGGCGCAATGTACATGAGAGACACGCATTTCAAGTTTCACTCCTCAAAACCCAGTTGCAGAAGAGCTTTACAGAAAATGATGGCCCCATTTTTTCCTTTGCAGGAGTACACACGGTTTATTCCTGGTTCACGCATATCCTTATGTAGTGCAGCAACTGCATTCTACCATGGCCTGACTGCGGTTCTACATTGAGAGCACTTCCGCGACGGTGGTTTCAGCGTGTCATATGATGCCAGTAGCATCGTATTCACCAGCTGCGCTAAGCCTGGACACTGCAACTAGTTTTTGATGAGTGTGAACGTGAACCTTTGGTCGAAGTTGCATGCTCAAAGGAGTTGGGCAGTCGAAGCGCTTCGTTTAATGACTAAGTATAGTGCCACAGTTTTTTAGATGTGAAACAGGGTAAAATTCGGAGACTCTCACCTTTATCTTCCACATGTACACCTGCTAGTTGTTTGATGTCCTTTATAGGAGTAGCCTCATAACTAGTGCAAGGTGCTGCGCCAAAATCTTTTTAATTTTTTTAGTTTCCAAATGACGCTTGCTAGTTTGAAGCCGGTTCATGTGAGATTTGCATAAATGTGCGTACTACATTGCATTGCAGAGCGCCATATTTGTATTTTGTAAATATAAGTGGGAACATTGCTTTTTTGGTCGGCCCAATACTGTCTCCAGTGTATTCATGTTCAAGTACGCGAATGTGTAGTTTCATTTTGAAACTCGGGTTATTTCGATTCGTTGTGACGGATTGTGCACTGCATTGTGACATTGGCTCATTATACCAATTTTTATAATATGTCACGCGCCACTTTGTTTGAAAGTCATTTTGGTCAGTATTCATTGTCACTTGCTTGATGCTTTTGGCAGTCTTTTAAAGCCTGCCTCGTTACATCAGCTGATCTCCTAGGCAAATCTTCACTTTCATATTCGGGTTTTTTTATATTTATTGAATTTATGTGGCGAAGACACTGCATAACACTCAGTGAAAGCACCTACCACATAGTCATCCATTGTCCTGTCTGTGCTCATATAACAGGATGCACCACTGTCATGATGAAAAGCGCGTAGTTGTTTGGCTGTTGTTAACCGTGTGGCTACGAGTGCTTTTTCTGTAAGCCGCTAATTTTTACATGTTCTAGATATATTTAAATTATTTATTCTGTAGTCCTTATTGAATATTTGTGGTTTTATTTCCCTTGTGTTTCTCATTTTCCTTCTACAACTTGCACTGGTTAAATTCTCAATAAAATGTTGATATAGCAGTGCTTCGACTTCATGATCATTGGCACAAGGGTGTCCTTGTTAGGCCGTTTGTCAGGCAACTGTCTATGCTTCGCTGTAGAAAAACATGTCATTACCATTTTGGTGCAGTTGCTTCATACTATCGAACGTACATGCTACATTGATTTTTGTGTGTTTCACAAGTAATTGTGACTTAAATGGTAATACTGATGAAGCGTTTGTAGTCAACTGCGTGCACTCTTAGCTGAAGGGGGAGTAATGCGAGGGTAGGACAACTTCATTACTCTACCCAGTTATTCAACTCTAGGTGGGAGGAATGCGGAGTCAGCCGCGGGGCTTACTCTTCCGTTCAAGGAAGAGTAACATGGTCTGCGAGCTCCCATGCTGCTTATGTAGAGTTAGAAACTCGCGGAACTCCAGCGTCCGTAGCGTGAACAGCGCCCAGTACTCCATCGTTCGCAAATATCGCCGCACAACGATATGCGATTGCAGCGTTGCCGGCCTGGACGTGGCAAGCCTCAACGTACCTTGATATCCTGAATATACAGTCCAACAAGAAAAAGTACACGCGACTCTCTGCGAGCGCGCCGGGTAAAGATTGTGCGTCGACGCACGCAGTCGGATCGCGTCTCCGGACGGCCTGCCTGACGCGCACCGATCGGCACCGACAAGAGAAAGCAAGCCAAGAATTCCACCACCGCACTTCTAGTACACGGTTAAAGACGAGTGCGCGCGCAAGGAGACAAAACAAAAAGCAAAAGCAAACGCAGGCGGGTGGAGAGATATCAACAGAACAGCGAACAGCGCCGGGCGCCGGTGCGAGGGTTCCGTCGGGCGCCAGTTGCGCGTGTGCCGCTGTGGGTGCCCGAAGCAAGCTCAGCCGTATCGCGGATATCGAAATTATGGCCAGTTGGCTCTGTGAACGCTGCATGAGAATGGTGCTGTTGAGTTGACACACTGTGCGTTTTTTGTGCGGGCAGTCTCACTGTGTTCTCGTCGCTGAACGCGAAGGTTGTGATGTGACGGCAGGGCAACTTATGTCATGCTGCGACAGTGATGGTTTCGCCTTGCCGCGACGCACAACCGTGCAAGCTCGGCCCATTCCGGCGCACCCATGGTAAGTCATGCATTTGTTTTGTTTGTTTGTTGGTCTTTATCGCCGCTGATGCATGTGTACGTGTTGTTCTACACAGAGCGCTGTCTAAGCGAAATTAAAGGCAAAAAAGAGGCGTTAGGCGCATATATAGGAACGACGCGACATAAATACGCGTTTAGGAACACCCGTGAAGGCAGTATAGGCGTCGGAAGGTCATTCGATCAGCACACGAAATCGCCCCTTCACTTAAAAAAAAAATCTTGTGTGATATTTCATGCGAGGAGGCTTCAACTTCATGCTTTCGGTGAATGTAAACTTACGCGAAAGACTGCGGCTATCGCAAGTAATAATTGCTCGTGTAGTACATGCTGACACCACGGTATCATCATGAGGCATGCAGTAGTGGAGGGCTCCGGAAGTGTTGACCATCCGGTGTTCTTTTGATGTGCACTGATAACGCGCAGTATATGGGCCTCTCGCATTTTGGCCTTTTTCGAAAATGCGACCGCCGTGGCCGGGATTCAATCCTCGTCATTCCGGTCAGCAGCCGATGTGTTTATCACCTCGTCATGTGTTTATATGTGCATGTAACCCATATTTTTAACATTCGCTCAGTTCCGATAATCAGTTCTTTTGTTTTTCCCCCTCAGCCGGGCAATATGTCCACATTTGCATATTATTGGCGCCTAGTAACACTGGGGCAGCCTTTGACAAGACACTCGAGTGCAACATGTGTAACTGCGCGATGGACTTTACTAACATTGCGGACATTTTTAAAGTGCACATGTAACGTTGTTTCGCGTTTCTTTGCCTTTGTGCATTTCGTATAAATGTGTGTGCCGCACAGCAAGTGCGAAGCTCAGAACAAACTACTTACCAGAATCTCACTGTTAAGTGTAACATGTGTTTAAGAACTAGACTGCTATAAGAGAAGCGAAGTAAGCATTTTCAATGAAGATTTCATTTTTATGTGCACAAAATGTCTAATGGACCTCGTTATTTTGCATCTTTTCCAGGAAGATTTTTCCGGTGAAGCAGCGAGAGTTCCTATCGCACCACTTTTTCCACACGATCGACCATGGGAAGGCTTCTCTGTGCCTCACAATGTGTTGGATCAAATTCGCATACCTTTAAGACTATGAATGAACAATGGCACTTGCGTGGTTGGTTATACAAACTGCTGGCAAGCATTTGCAAACACTCCACTGCGGAAAACGTAGCACTGTTTAAAGACCCCAGTGGAAACTCCTCCTGTTCAACCTTCATTAAACCCTAACTGCTTCACAGCCTACTCAGCTTTCATTTAAGCTCATGCTACTTACCAATTGGCTCAAATGTAGGCAATACTTAAATGCACGTCATTGCTTAGGTCAAAGGGGCTTTCCAGCCATGGTGCTTGGTATTCATTTATTTTGAATAGGAAAATAAGGCATGTAAAATGTACCGTGACATTAATGTTAAGCAAGAAAAGATCCTGCACGTCCCCCACACTGTGTGAATCGGCGTCATGTGAAGCAGTCTGCAAAGAACTTGCCAATGACGAATTCTTTGTCTTTCAGCGAAGTGTTACGGGTAGAATCAAGCTCCTTGTGCAAAACGCATGAATACCCATTCAAGATGTATGCTTATCGTGGGCTAACCAGGAACGTTGATAGTATGGTGAATGAGTGATAGCTCATGGTATGATGTAATATTGATACTCACATTAGTCCAAAGCACAAATGTCTATTTTGTCAAAGAAAAATGGGTCTCCGCTAGGGGCGTTGGAGGGAGCAGTCGCACGTCGCGTCGGCTCCGCGTTTCCTGAATGATTCTCGGCTCAAATCGCCAAATCCATCGTTTTGCTCGTCACGCATCGACGTCACGAATCGCCACGATCATCGTGACACCACATCAGGTGGGAGGACCGATATTTGACCATTTTGCGCCCGTTTTGATGTCTGCCACGCCAGCAGGGGAGCTAAGCCTCACACCTGCATAGCATGGCAGCCGACTCCGCCACAGCCGCGGCGGCGCTGTTCGGAGAGGAGAACGACGAAAACGCTGCCCTCGACGCCTCGCGCGTCGGGTCTGTTGAACGGATGGGTGAAGCTGACGAGCGAGAAAACGACGGGAAAGAAGAGTACGAGGATAACAGTGGATGGCGGCTGGTGGGACAGCGCAAGCCTAAAAAGCAAATGCCAGGTGAACAAAGCGAGGAGCGTCCAATGGGGCGAAACGGAAAGAAACAGAGGGAGCAGCACGTTCGCCAAATAACTAGAGCTAGCAGAATGCCGCAACTTCCGAAAGAAGACTACAAGGTTATTGTTAGACCTCGAGGGGGACTCCGCGTCACCGATTACGGAGCTGCCCGCATTGCCAGCTGCATATACCGAGCTGCCAATATACCCAGAGAAGAACAAGAGCAAGACACGATCTGCCCCAACTATCAACAAAACATCGTTGTGGTCAGCACCCCCATCGAAGAGCACGCCAACAGGTATCAGCGGGTTGCCTGCATCAAGATCGGAACACACGAATTCGAAGCCAGCGCCTACGAAGCAGCCCCAGAAAACACGTCCAAGGGAGTTATCCGGGGAATACCGCTAGATGAAACCGCTCGAGACATTACCGCCAACGTCATAACTCCCCGAAACCCAACTGCGCTCGTGGCCAAGCGAATGGGCAACACCACCAACGTGATTGTACTATTTGACGGCTACCGAGTTCCAAACTACGTGAAATACGGAGGAGCCCTGCTGCGCTGCTCGCTATACAGAAAACAACTGGATGTGTGCTACCAATGCGGACGCTTAGGACACAGGGCAGATGTATGTCCAAACCCTAACGACAAAATCTGCCGAGGATGCGGCATGGCAAATCCTCCCGAGAACCACGAATGCAAGGCGACGTGCCAGCTGTGCGGCAAAGGCCACCCCACGGCAGATCGTACGTGTAAGGCAAAATACAAGACACCGTTCCTGGTGAAGAAACGTCGCTGGGAAAAAGCAAGGCAGGAAAAAGAGGACGGATATTACACAGCGCAAGAAAGGCCAGCCAATGCCAACACCGCGAGGGACCGTTCGGAGTCCTTCCCGAGGCTCCCGCAAGAAGGGAAAAGCCGCTCAAGGTCCAGGAGCAGAGCCAGATCGCAATCACGTTCGCACCCGAGGTTCGTGGAACCTCAAAACTCCGGTGCCGCTGCATCATTACAGGTGAGCTGGGCAGGCACGGCCAAGGGGGCGCGCGCGGAGGCTGAGGCTGCTTCGAACCAGAAAATAAAAAAACTAGAGGAAGAGCTCGGACAGCTTAAGCAAATGATTCTACAAAATAATCAGATAATGGTAGCCATGAGGGAGGAGAATAAGAAATTAAGGGAGGAACTGGACAAATACAAGAACGGCAAGGTACAGCGCGATGACACAACAGTTGTAACAGAGGATAGCGGTACAAGTATGGAGGAGTGCACTGAAATTCCTCTCCCTAAACGTAAGGCCGTAGAACATAACGGCGAGGGTATCAGCAAACCCAAGAAAACCAAGACCGCTAGCATGTTGCACGAACGCCAGGAGGAATTCGAACGACGTGTAGACTTACGGATAAGTCTAATTGAGGCAGCTATGAAAACCCAAGTCGAGGCAATGAACGAGATTAAAGACAACATGGGAGCGCAAATCAAGGAATTGGGAACGGCTATTATGCAGCAAATTACCACAGTTATACAGCAACAGCAAATTCACCAACAGCAACTAGATAACTTCTCTACTCGAGTAACGGAACTCGAAAAGTGGGCCTCTGCTACAGGCTTACAAGCCAGTGGAGCAGCCCACACTAAAGAAATTCCCAAACCCTCGCACCACCCCAAGCCGGCGATTTTGACCCCGGCGGTTACTAAACATTAACTTCCGCCATGGACAGACGCAACAAGTACACCATATGGCAATGGAATTGTAGAAGCTATGAAAACAAGAAAGCCATCCTACACCAGTATCTTAAATGCAACGACAGACCAGATATTATTATCTTGCAAGAAACGCACGGTCTCGCCAAATTGTCAGGGTACAAGTCTATCGGCAGTGCCGAAGGGGAGAACAAAATTCTTACAACCTTAGTGCGAAGGGACCACACGGTAGTGCAACACAACACACGAGTTACTGATATACATAATATACTGATCGAAATAATACCCGCAAGAAAGCAAGCCGACAGTATCTTCATCCTAAACGTGTACAGTAGCCCGAAATTTGCACGACACAGATTCCTGACGCTCTTCAAACGTACGCTCGCCATCGCAGGTGACGGCATTGTGATAATTGGGGGTGACTTTAATGCTCATCATTCCGCGTGGGGTTATAAACATGTTCACCCCAAGGGCAGGTATCTTTGGCTCGACTCGCAGCAGGAAGGTCTAACCCTCATCACTGAACCCACAATGCCCACTAGGCAAGGTAACAGTGTCTGTGCCGATTCCACACCCGACCTCACCTTTACAAAAAACACGCAATCAGCACGATGGCTTAATACCCAGCAAGACTTTGGTAGCGATCACTTCATTATAGAAATTCAGCTTACTGGGGGCCCCAACAAACGCAAGGGGAAACAGCTAAAGCTCGTTGACTGGGTAAAATTCAGAAATATGAGAAACGGTATTGCGGAAACTATTACAGACATTGAACAGTGGACAGCTAACCTAAAAGAGGATATCTCAAAAGCAACGCAGATAGTTCCACCTGCAGCTCAGCTTGAAGTGATTGACAGTAGGCTCTTACATATGTGGGATGCGAAAGAAGGGTTGGAAAAACGGTGGAAAACTCAAAAACTCAACCGTACACTACGAAAAAAGATAGCCATACTAAACAAGGAAATCGCGCAGTATGCACAACAGCTTTGTCGCCAGCAGTGGGAGGAAACATGCGCCGATATGGACAACAACTTGGGGCTAGGCAAAACATGGAATTTACTCAGGCACCTTCTTAATCCGGAGGACTCAAAAGCAGTGCATAGGCAAAATATGAACAAGATTATACATGCGTATAAAGGCACAGAGCAGGAACTCCTCAAAGAGGTCGAACTTAAATACATATCCCAGGCACCAACATGTGTTCACCCCGACTACGTGGGAGCGCCGAACACCGACCTCGATGAGGAATTTAGCGAAGCCGAGATAAGAGCAGTTTTACACAAACTCAATACTAAGTCGGCACCGGGCCCAGACGCCATAACAAACAAAATGCTCCGTAACCTAGACGATGAGTCTATTGGCAAACTAACAGATTTCATTAATGAGTGTTGGAGACAAGGACACGTTCCGCAACAATGGAAAATGGCAGAAGTCATTCTCATACCAAAATCTGGCAAGCGCCTACAGCTTGAAAATCTAAGGCCCATATCATTAACATCCTGTGTAGGTAAGCTGATGGAACACGCCTTCCTCGCCCGACTCACTAACTACCTCGAAGACAACGACCTACTCCCATGTACAATGATAGGATTCCGAAGAAATCTCTCTACACAAGATGCCATGCTGCAATTAAAACACCATATCATAGATGACGCCGGGAGAACAACTCGAGCCATCCTCGGGTTAGACCTGAAAAAAGCATTCGACAATGTCGCCCATGAAACCATACTGAATCAGATCAGTAACTTAGGCCTGGGTGAGCGGACCTATAATTACATACGGAGCTTCCTCACGAATAGGAAAGCAAAAATCAGAGTAGGAGACCTCACATCTGAAGAAATATCCATAGGTAGTGCAGGCACACCGCAGGGATCGGTTATATCCCCTATGTTATTTAACTTAGCTCTCATCGGCCTCCCCAGTAAACTGCAGACAATCGAAGGTTTACATCATGCAATCTATGCAGATGATATTACTCTCTGGATAAGCAACGGTAGCGATGGCTCTATAGAAGAACGGTTACAGGAAGCGATCGACACCATCGAGCATTACTTAGAAGGCACTGGCCTTACGTGCTCAGCGGAAAAATCGGAGCTTCTACTATACAGACCAAAATTAAGAGGACGACCTCCCAAAAACCACAGCATACAGCCAGGCGCAGACATACATCTCACAACGCAAACTGGACACTCCATACCCACTGTCGACAGGTTAAGGGTACTGGGGTTAATCATAGAAGCTAAAGGCACAAACGGGGAAACTGTTCGCAATATAGAAGCGAAAGTTTCTCAAACGATGCGCTTAATCAAAAGAATCACAAACAAGCATAGCGGCATGAGAGAAGCAAACGTCATCAGGCTCATCCAAGCGTTTGTCATTAGTCAAATTACGTATGTGGCCGCATACCATAGTTGGTCCGCAGCGGAAAAAACAAAACTAAACGCCTTGATCAGGAAAGTATACAAACAAGCGCTAGGACTCATGCAGAGTACAAGCACTGAAAGGCTCCTTGCGCTAGGTTTACACAACACACTTGAGGAACTGATAGAAGCGCAACGTACTGCACAATACGAGCGCCTCTCCAAAACAAAAGCTGGCAGATACATCTTAGAGAAACTAGGCATCAGTTATCACACACTACATGGCACCAAATACGATATTCCACGAGACATCCGGGAGAGAATCATGGTCCCACCGCTACCTAAAAACATGCACCCCGTACACAACGAAGGAAGAAGGAAAAGCCGAGCAAAGACCATGATAAAGCGCTTCGGTAACAACAAAGAGGCAGTATTCGTAGACGCCGCCCGCTACAAACACAAGTTGTGTTTCGTCGCAGCGGTGGTTAACAACACTAAAGAATGCAGTACAAGTCTTACCGTAAAAACGAAGCACATTGAAACGGCGGAAGAGACAGCTATAGCACTAGCCATAGCACAAACTGACGCCTACTATATAATTAGCGACTCACAAAGTGCAGTACGCAATTTTGCAAATGGCAGAATCTCCCCTGAGGCACTGCATATTCTCAGAACCGGCCAAAGAACCCGCGATGAAAGGTGCGTCCAAATTCTCTGGATCCCAGCCCACATCACCGACCCTACTGGAGAGAACAATCCTAATGAGGCAGCCCATAACGTAGCTCGAGGGCTCACTTTCCGAGCTACGACAGATGTTGGTCCCTCGTCAGAGTGTCTCGACGTGTGGGAGTGGGAAGATAGATTAACCCGCTTCAATGACATCACTAAACATTATAAACTGCAGAGGTGTGTCTACCCACCACCCCATCCAAAACTTAACAGGTCGCAGTCTGTCCAATGGCGACAGTTACAAACTAGTTCATACAAGAGTCCAGCACTACTACATGTTATGTACCCAGATATATATGAACGATAAATGCAAAGACTGTGATGCAAGAGCTACTTTAGAACATATGTTATGGGAATGCCAGGGATTAATAATCCACGGAAATGAGAATGCAGCCTCCAATGACAGCCTCCGCGCGCGCTGGAAGGCTGCGCTACTCAGCTCAGCCCTCACTGAGCAACTCTGGGCAGTCCAGCGGGCCGAGGAAGCCGCTAGGAGGCAAGACCTCCTGGCCGATACCTAGGCGGAAGCCCAGTCCACAAACACGCCGGACACGCAATAAAGTTTTTCTGTCTGTCTGTCAAAGAAAAATGCACTATATGGTGCGTGCATTGATGTGGTCTCAGAAGCATTGTTTGTTGAGGTATTCCCAAGGTATAGAGCAAAGTTGCGCAATAGCATACAGACATATATGCGTTGCTATGATAGTGGTCATCATACATCAGAAATGCAATCCACATAACGCAAGCACAAATGTAACAACTGCTGGTGCAATAGGCTTATTTACTCTTAACCACGTTGGAGGAGCCACCATAGTGGTAGTGTGCCTGCTTGGCACCTTGAGGGACCGTGTTCAATACCCCCTACTGCTTCGTAGGCTGTGTGTGCATGTCTGTGTGTGTGTTATGTCTGCATTTCAAATGCAAGCTACTACGAGAAATGGTGTTCCTTTCTTGGTTTAAGAGCGAAGCTGCTTGAGCCGGTTATTCTGTGTCAATCGTGAACAGCAAAATGTGCGCTGATTCTGGCAGCAATGCGCCATGCGAGGTGCAGAAAACTTCATGCAATGCTCAGTGTTGTGGGTTCGGTCCCTGCAGCCACGGTGTTTCATATGTCTATTTTAGTTGGTCCTTGATTGACATAGGCCTTATCAAATCCAAACCCCTGTGGCGGATACTCGCATACTGTGGTCCAAGAACTACGGTTGTGAGCTATGCATGATTGCAGCATTGTTAATCATGACATATATGATGAGTATATCAGGTTAGCAATATCAAATATTTGTCATTCGTGTTAGTCACAGATTTATACCTTACCTCCAAATTGTTGGGGTCTACCAGGCAAATGAGATAGATAGATAGATAGATAGATAGATAGATAGATAGATAGATAGATAGATAGATAGATAGATAGATAGATAGATAGATAGATAGATAGATAGATAGATAGATAGATACGCTCAAACTCGCCGAAGTTCGCTACGAAATGCTTCGCTACGAAATGCTTCGCACCTAGAAGTGCTTAACATTTAATAATTCATCTGGTCACAACTCATAGCGTCAGCTAGCACGTAAACAGTTGAGTGCACTGATGTAGGCATGCCCATTATTGACAGTGGGATTATAAGTGAGCTGTAGTTGTGTATTAGTTAAAGTTGTGTAGTAGTTGTGTATTAGTTAAAGAGTGATGCTAGACTTAGCCTGTTTGCAGACTCTATGTACTTTGTGCTTGTCATCTGTTAGAAACGTACGAACACATTGGTACACTGTTGTTAAGAAATGCATGCACCACCGAGCAAGCGTCATAGTAACATTCAAAGCATATCAGTAAACAGTTCTTTCACAATGTTTTACTGCATCAAATTGCTGAGTATTTACGCTGTATTGTACACATTATTCTTCCGTGGGCTCAATGTTCAAAAACAGTTTTGTGCATGCTATGAAAATGTATATCTTTCCACTGACATGATAGTTTTACTGTTTTGATTCCAATAAAATATTAGAACAAACGTTTGTTGTGTTGCTTGTGGTGGGACAAATTTTCATGCATGGGAACTAAAGAATAAAACTTGTGAGTGAAACTAAATTGCTAATATAGTGATCTGTTATTGTTACTGCTGAAGTTCTACCAGGCAGATTTAACTGGTATTTCTTGCAACACACTGTACGAGAGAAATAGGTGGTGGAAGAGAACAGTGATGTTCAAACAACGATTGGCTGTTCATTTATCAATCGCAGCATAGTTTGATGTGCGTAAGTGTAAAACCAACCTAAGCATCAAGGGCATGGAATGCTAAGAATATGTGAGAGTATATGTCAGTGACTTTGAGCTTTGAGGATCTCCGCATCTGTCAGTCAGTCACCTGTGCCTGCTTTGTGAAATCTTCAATTGCCAACAGGCATAGCGTTCTCCTCCGTTGACAGCAGAAAATGCGTAGACACTGCCTGTTTTCTGGAGATGGGTTATTTCACTGAAGAACAGAATAACAGATTTTTTTTTCTTAACATTGATACCGCAGCATCTGTGTAAGAGGTCCAACGCCCACATTTGGAAAACAGAAATGCGAAATCCTTGGTTTTAAAGAGACCTGTCTTGCGTAGGCTGTGCTTCACCTTGCGGCACGGCACGCCTTGCTTATTCGTTTTCATGGCCACGTGCTGTTCAAATAGGCGTAATTAGCAAGGAAAATAGCTGTCGCCGATGACCAGATTTAGTAGCTGAGTACAGCACATACGACGACAGCATGTC
>JABSTT010004879.1:0-22200 GCA_013339685.2 Hyalomma asiaticum
AGTACGATGGTGGCCCATTCATTTTTTCCCCTTACAGGCAAGCTTCTCGAGAAACGCGACGCTCATCAAGATCACCTCGTCAACCCCAGCATCACACCGACCATTGATGACCGCAAGAACCTTGCCGCACTCGAGAAACTTTTCTTGCACAAGTGGTCCCTCGCCACCCTGTGCGTCGCCCTCGTCTCGCTGGTCGCGGTCAGCGCAGCGGTCTTTCTGTTCATCACCAGCCGCCGAGCTCCGCATGCCGCTGGTCCCAAGCCGCTCCTGGCAGGCATTACGCCAGCCTGCACAAGCAGGGAATGCAAGAGCGCCCTCGAAATCCTAAACTTGACCATGGACGAGAGTATCGACCCGTGCAGAGATTCTTACGCTCTCGCGTGCGGAAGGTGGAAGTTCGTGAGCGAGCTGGGCGAGCCAGTGACGTACAAGGGCATGCTTTACCGCCGCTACGTGTGGAAGGCGCACATGGTGCTTGTGGCCAACAGCACCGAGACCCAGCCTGATATGTACGTGCCTTCGCAACTGTACCGCTCCTGCATCAGCTTCCTCACCGAAGCCAGGGCGCGGCTGCTTGAAGTGTGGAATGCGTCGGGGATAGAACCGACGAGGTGAGTATTTGCATCTCTGCATGAACTTGCTTGAGAGCTTGTTGGTGTATGCATAAGGTAGCGCTATGAACATGAGTGCGTGGCGCAGGCGAACGCAGAGTGAAGAGGCAATCGTTCGCTTTACGCACGCCTAGTGGCTAAGCGTTGCGTAAACGTTAGAGTCGAGAGTACACGCACGCGCATTCGGCGAGCGCAGTGCAGGTGTTTGAACGCGACGTAACGCGGCTGCGCCGGACTGGAGTGATCATTTGAGTGATAGGTACGTGGAGAATCAGGGTCTTTGCCTCGTGTGTGAATCCACGCTTGCACGCTGGTGTAACGGTATATGCCGCGCAACAATTTTTGAGCACGCTCGGAAAGCGTGCTGACGCTGAGTCAGCGCGGAAAAATGACACAAATCTACTCGAAAAATGAGACTCCGCACAATCGCTATATACACGCTTATAGCGGCTAGGAAGTCGTGGCGGTAGCGTTTTCGATGGAGGCGAAAATTCTAGGACACCGTGATGCACGTTGTCAATTGTAAGATAATCTCAGGTGGTCGACATTTCCGGAGCCGTCCGCTACGGCGTGCCCCATCATCATAGCGTTAATACTTCACCATTTTCATTATTACAATATTCCGCGGGTAGGCTTGATGGATTTAGTCGAGTTAACGACTTTAACTTCGATGAGTGTAAAACTCTAAAAGAGATTTGTAAACTTCGATTTCGGTGCATGGCCTCTAGTCGGAGGTCGAACGTTTGTCGTGTACATCGGCAGATGTGCTCCATTCTGCATTTCTAGCGTTTAAGGCAGGTTGCGTCAATCATTACATTAGAGAACAAAGTGAGAGACAAGGGAGAAGGTATCCTGCATTTGTGCATGCGTGCTAGCTTCATATGCACGACAAGGTTCGTGTGGTCAAGATGGCGTGTTATTTCTCGTGCCCGACGACTGCACGTAACTGCGTCAACAGTGCATACCTGCTGATAATTATTTTTCAATAAATCCAATAACATTTCTCAATAACAGACTTCGCACAGTCGAAGCTGTCGTTTTTGACACGAAGTGTAATTTATTTCATGCTTGGTGATCGCTTTGGGCGCCTATCTTATCTGTTCGTGCAACTGTGTTGGGGAAATGAGGTAGCGCAGCTTATCTTAAAGGCAACACCGGCGGTTTTTCCACCATATGCTGATATCGCTGTTTTCCTATAGTACTGAGCTCCCTGAAGCAGCCAGGGTAATTCGATTTGCTCAGAAACTCGGCAATAATTTTAAATACCCGAATAAAAGATGTGTCCAGACTCCAAACCGAAACCGAAACGGGTAGACGCTTCATGCAGCGTAGGCAATGACGTCACAGCCTCCCCTCGATCAGAAATATGGAGCTAGTGCCAGAAAAATGGAACTGGCGATGCAATCCAACGATGCATCGAGCTCTTCTGAACATGACAGGTACGATTTGAACTCCGAAGTATCGCCGCTTTGCCTTATACGGCCCGCCTGGTCGGGTAGGCAGCGTTGCAGGTTATGACGTCAAAAACGCAGGGTGGCTCGCGTGAGAATCCACTAAAAATTTTTAAAATTCATTTTTCAGGAAAACTCAATGACTTGCAACCGCCTGGCTTAACGTAAATTATTGCAGCACCGAGGAGGACATATACTGAAAATTTGGTTGAGATCAGTGGACAATGAAAAATCGCCCGAGTTGCCCTTGAACTGTTCGGCCGGAGATGTCTGCACTGTTGCGAGTTCGTGCAACCGTGCAACTCCGGAGGTTAACGAAGTAGTATAACTATGAACTATCTTTTTTTTTTTCACGCGAATGTTTGGCGCACCCGACCCGTGGAGCAAGATTGGACCACGCGCCCTTCAGCTCCACTGTAGTACTCGCCCAGTGGTATAGGGAGGGCATCGCCTGATCACTCGGTTCTTTTTTACAGGTGGCTCGACGTCGATAATCATTCCGAGCTGTTCTCTCTGATCGTCGACACCCAAATGGCGAATGGACTCGAGTCCGTGTTCCTTATTCAGAAGGGAAAACCCCCAGTTCCCCCTCTCGTTGCCACTGGACGATCGATGAAGACGAACGCCCTCAATCCTAACCATGCGATCAAGGAGCTGCTCAAGTAAGAAATCGTCTCCGAAAAAAATTCGATCCAGTTTCACGCATCTGTTATTGCCCTCGATTTGGCCACCATATAGGTTCGGTTCTAGAAGGGAAAGCCGAGGTTAACGCTTCATTTTTTAAATTTCGCTCCCAGAGCTAGGCACACGAACGTGTGACATCACGGATTTCGTACCGTTTCCTTCGTAGTCTGGCCACATCGGTTCAATGAAACTTGACCAACCTTGCTACGTTAAGTCTCTGGCACCCCCTACAACACAATGTTGTTATGTTTTAGCAGAAAATAAATTTGTGCGCCATAGCAGACGCCTTCGAAACCTATGACGTCACAGCGAGTTGGTGCGGGTTTGTGTGCGAGTTTGTGTGCACTTTCTCGCTAACTATAGTCTGTTTCAGAAGTTCCGTGTACCCCTGTGGGAGCCACAGCCCTCTTCGGCCAATCCGGAGGGCGAACACATGTTAATCGTATCCTCCCGCGGCCTGTCATCTGCCAATGGAGGGCGCTGCAGTGGAACCTGCAGTCCTGGAAGGAGGACGATGAAGCGGTGTGCGCGTGTCCGAACAATGGCACTTCGCCTCGCTTCGGAATAATGCTGCGTTCGACGGCCTGGTAGCCTTGACTCTGGTTTACGGAACTCCTGAAACAGACTATACGCGTTCTGTCCTGGCAAGGGTGGTGCCGTTGGTATTGTGAAAGGGCGCCTCAGTAACACGCAAAAATTGTTTTGCTCTTTATTATCCTTTTAAGGAATTCGAGGTGGTCAAAATTTCCGCAGACGTCCACTACGGTGGGCCTCAAAATATGTCGTGCCGGCACGTAAGACCTCAATTATTATTGTCAGCAGCCTGTCTACGCCCACTGCAAGGCCTTTGCCTTGCAGTGGGCGTAGACAGGCTGACGATGATGATGATGTATTGCCGTTGTTACCACGCAGGGAAGCCGATCGAGTGGTGAATATGCCTACCGGCGAAGACTGGGCGGTGGTAGTGGACGACATATTGATGTTGGACGCTGCCGTCCACAAGGTCACGGGGCCGCGCCGGCATTTTAAAAGGGAAACCACCGTGAGCGCGAGCGATCTGGACGATGAAGAACTGGGCATATACTGGGCTCCCATGTTGCGAATGCATACGGTAAGTTTCCCAACTCCTCAACGGTCTAAGGGACCGGGTTGTGTTTCTTGCAGCAATATAAGAGTGGCTAGCATTGCTTCCAGGGTCTGGATTACCAGAGCTCAACGGGAGGGCTCAACGTTTTGATTCATTCGTTATAAGCTGAGCGCGGCCTGGTGAATCGTATGGTTCTTATAATAGTTACTCTTCTAAAGACAGCCTGCAAGCGCTCCGGACTTTTTTTTACGCAGCCCCGTTGATCCAGGTATGGTAGGATCCGTGTGACCTGCCTAAATACACAATACATGAATACCTGAAAGTGGACGGTTGACGACCGCCTTCGTACTCAGCATAGAGCATCGTACACGACACCCGAAGGTTCGTGAATTCGTTCCCACCGAAGGCAAGTTTGTCTTTTCGCCCACTTTCGTCCTATATACTTACTCCAGATTACAGTACGACAATTAGGAACTTAATAACTTCCTCTATGCTTTCCTAGGCTTCATTGTATGTTGGTTCATGAAGTTGTCCCTAACAAATAAACGAGCCCTTGACCCCATTCTCTTTCGTTGTACGCTTGCGCATTAAAAGGGTCCCTGAAGCGGTTTTTTGAATGTGCGTCATCGAATGGACTGCATCATCAAGAAATTATCCGCTCCACATATTGCATAAAACACCTTTTATCAAGGTAGCTACGTCAAAACTACGTAAAAGATGAGATTTTCGTGCTTATCTAAAGCGCTTTTTCTTCTCAGCTTAGCCGGTTGGCTGGGTCTACATAGTCAGTGGACGAAGGCAAGTCCTCTAACTATGTAGACGTGAACGAAGGCAAGTCCACTTGTCGAAACGTTGTCTCCTGCGACATTCCCTGTTCCAAATCGTATTTTGCGATCAGTTTATCGATTCAAGCATCCATCTTCCCCTGAGCTTCTTTTCTAGTTTCACTGAATGCAGAGCACGCATAGTGTCCTGTTAAAACCATTTCAGAGTCGCTTTACTATTTTAGCGAAATGTCAACATAGTGATTCGCCAAGTGTCTGAGCGCGCTTTTTTTTCGAGAACGGCTTTCATACAAGGGCCCAGTCCACTTGATTAGGCACGCGCTTGTGGCCTAGCGGTTAGAGTATCTACACTAATAATAGGTTATACTTCTGATGCCACCTTCAGCGCAGTGTAGCCAGGCTTTATTAGAATTATAGCGTCTGAACATATTCGCTGCGCTGACGTTTCTCTCGCCTCTGCTGATGTGTCCTTACCGTCACGCGGAAAGACGGATCGTCAACCGACCCTTAATGCTATTCCCGTTCAAGTGTTACCTTTCATAATCCACAGCCTCCAGCCCACACTAAAGCCCCGATGTGGTCACAGTCAAGGCCAATGACGTCAAGCCTGCCCCCGATGTGGTCGCAGTCAAGGTCAACGACGTCGATGCAGTCAAGAAGCTGGTATCGCTCATGGGCGGTGCGCAGCTTACAGTGGCCACGCTGTACGCGATGCTGGTGCCGGTGGCCGAGTTCATGAGTGTCGAGTACAACGTGACGACGCAGCGTGGCCGGATGCCTTACGGCTACCGTCGTCGCACCTGCCTCTACAACGTGTACCGGTTCCTGCAGGAACCGTTCGCGTGGCTGCTCGCGCGCACCGTGCAGGCAAACGGCACCGTCCACGTGGCGTCCAGGATGTGGGAGTCCCTGAAGCACGTGGGCGACACCATGCGCACCATCGCCGTGGGGCTGCAGCTCAGCGACATGACTCTGATGCACTACAACCTCGTGGCGGAAGGTGCGCTCTCGATGACACTAAAGTCCCTACATTTTTAGGGACGAAGCTCCTTACGGTGTGGGTCGTTCCCTCCTCTGTCGTAGTAGTAGCAGTATGTATGTAGCCACCTCGCGCCGCCAGGAGGGCGCCGGAGGCTCGCGCTCGAGAGCTCGCACGCCGGGAGGCTCGCGCTCGCCCTCGGCGCGTGCCTCCCGGCGCCGAGCTCTATCACTCTTCCATCTGCTCTCTTGTGTGAGAGAGAGACAGAGAGAGAGAGAGAGAGAGAGCGAAAGGCGCGCGTTGGCTATGGAAACGCTCTACCAGCTCGCAAAGAAGGAGAACGCGCCCTCGCCCGCGAGAATTTTTTTTCGCAGCCCCGTTGATCCAGTATGGTAGGTCCGTTTGACCTGCCTAAATACACAATACATGAATACCTAAAGTGGACGGTTGGACGACCGCCTTCGTAACTCAGCAATAGAGCATCGTACACGACACCCGAAGGTCGTGAATTCGGTTCCCACCGAAGGCAATTTTGTCTTTTCGCCCACTTTCGTCCTATATACTTTCCCCAGATTACAGTACGACAATTAGGAACTTAATAACTTCCTCTATGCTTTCCTAGGCTTCATTGTATGTGGTTCATGAAGTTGTCCCTAACAAATAAACGAGCCCTTGACCCCATTCTCTTTCGTTGTACTGCTTGCGCATTAAAAGGTCCCTGAAGCGGTTTTTTGAATGTGCGTCATCGAATGGACTGCATCATCAAGAAATATCCGCTCCACATATTACATAAAACACCTTTTATCAAGGTAGCTACGTCAAAACTACGTAAAAGATGAGATTTTCGTGCTTCTCTAAAGCGCTTTTTCTTCTCAGCTTGGCCGGTTGGCTGGGTCTAATAGTTAGTGGACGAAGGCAAGTCCACTAACTATGTAGACGTGAACGAAGGCACGTCCACTTGTCGAACGTTGTCCTCCGCGACATTCCCTGTTCCCAATCGTATTTTGTATACAGTTTATCGATTCAAGCATCATCTTCCCTGAGCTTCTTTTCTAGTTTTCACTAAATGCAGAGCCGGCATAGTGTCCTGTTAAAACCATTTCAGAGTCGCTTTCCTATTTTAGCGAAATGTCAACATAGTGATTCGCAAGTGTTGAGCGCGCTTTTTTTTCGAGATACGGCTTTCATACAAGGGCCCAGTCCACTGATTAGGCACGCGCTTGGGGCCCTAGCGGTTAGAGATCTACACTAAATAATAGGTTATACTTATGATGCCACCTTCAGCGCAGTGTAGCAGGCTTTATTAGAATTATGCGTCGTGAACATATTCGCTGCGCTGACGTTTTCTCTCGCCTCTGCTGATGTGTCCTACCGTCACGCGGAAAGACGGATCGTCAACCGACCCTTAATGCTATTCCCGTTCAAGTGTTACCTTCATAATCCACAGCCTCCAGCCCACACTAAAGCCCCCGATGTGGTCACAGTCAAGGCCAATGACGTCAAGCCTGCCCCCGATGTGGTCGCAGTCAAGGTCAATGACGTCGAGGCAGTCAAGCAGCTGGTATCGCTCATGGGCGGTGCGCAGCTTACAGTGGCCACGCTGTACGCGATGCTGGTGCCGGTGGCCGAGTTCATGAGTGTCGAGTACAACGTGACGACGCAGCGTGGCCGGATGCCTTACGGCTACCGTCGTCGCACCTGCCTCTACAACGTGTACCGGTTCCTGCAGGAACCGTTCGCGTGGCTGCTCGCGCGCACCGTGCAGGCGAACGGCACCGTCCACGTGGCGTCCAGGATGTGGGAGTCTCTGAAGCACGTGGGCGACACCATGCGCACCATCGCCGTGGGGCTGCAGCTCAGCGATATGACTCTGATGCACTACAACCTCGTGGCGGAAGGTGCGCGCTCGATGACACTAAAGTCCTGAATTTTTTTCCGTTTTTTAAGTAGCGAAAAGCTTTGATGCGCGGCGCATCTGATTGGTCGGCGTTGCTTTTGGCAGGCATGTTCTTCCTAAAGCTGTTACTTGAATGCGAGAGAACGTCAGAGAAAGTGGCGCGTTTCACTAGGCGTTTCCTTACATATGGCACATCCACCATCATATTTCGATAGGAACGCGTACGTTGACGGCCGGGCGCTATCTTCTCGCGTGCTCTGCTCCACGTGTTTAAGAAGAACATGGCTGCCGACGCGAGCTTTGAGAGAAAGGGTGCCGGGAGAGGAGGTAGTTCTCCCAACTTAAAAAGGGGAAAAAGATCTAGGGACTTTAGATGACACCACATCGCATGCGCAGGCTGGAACGAAGAAATTGCTTAAACTCCGGCGATTTTTTGTTGTCCACTATATTTCAATGACATTTTCGCTGTATTTTCTCCTCGCTAGCTACTGTAATAATATGCGCCAAGCCAGATGGTTGCAAGTCTTTTAGCTTTCCTGAAAATGAATTTAAAAAAAATTTTCCGGATTCTCAGGGGAGACAGACAGACAGACATGTCTTGAGACATGTCTTTCTGTCTGTCTATCTGTGTTTGTGTGCGCGTGCGAGCGCGTAGCCGATCAAATTTCATCTCCGCCAGGTGACGGCAACTTCAACTTGACGCAACTGTTCGCGCGCGAGTACGGCGACGCCTTCATCTCCAACCTGGTCATACACGTCAGACTGACCGGTCGCCGCGTGAGCGCGCGTTCTGCCCTGAATCCGTACCGGGAAAACCCAGCGTTCGTACCGACCGTGTATCTCATACCGGACTACTTCTATCCAACCGTGGAAGTGATGAGCGTCAACTACGGTACCCTGGGTGTGCACATGGCCCAGATGATGTTCAACCAAAGCGTGCCACCAGGACGACTGCAGAGGCACAAGGAGTGCTTCGGGCGATACGCCAGACGCCTGGGCCTGCTCTTGAGCAGTGGAAGTATCGCGAAAGCGCTGCGTACCAGGTACGAAGGGTGATGATGATTGTGGTTCGGTTAGGAAAGGACGCAACTTTCTGCAGCCCATGTACGGAGCACGGCTAAGCGCCCGTGGGGGTGGGAGAAAGCGAGTGAAAGAGATAGAGAGGAGAGAGAAGCCGTAGTGGAGGGCTCCGGAAATTTAGATCACCACTGACAACGCACAGTACACGGGCCTCTGGCATTTTCTCCTCCATCGAAAATGCGACCGCCGCGGCCGGGATCGCACCCGCGTTTTTTGGGTGGCAGCCGAGTACCGTAACCACTACACCACCGCGGCGGACAAAAAGGGTGCATCCTGCCGGAGCAGGCGTGCCACACCGTTGCCAGTCGCGTGATCACAGTCAAGGGGCAATCGAAATTGCTGCAGGGATCAATTGATTTTTGGGGTTTTGCGTGCGAAATCACAATCTGATTATGAGAGACGCGCGTAGTGGAGGTCTCCGGAAATTTCGACCAGCCGGGGTTCTTTAACGCGCACTCGCCGCGCAAAGTACACGGGCCTCAACATTTCGCCTCCATCGAAGTGTTGGAGCCGCCGCGGCCGGGATTCGATCCCGCGACCTTCGGATCTGCGGCCGTGTGCCATGGTCTCTAGACAATGCTACAAGGAACCCACCGCACTTATTTCGCGTTGTTGCACTCGTGCATTAACGTTATTATTATTATTATTATTATTATTATTATTATGTTATTATTATTATATTATTATTATTATTATTATTATTATTATTATTATTATTATTATTATTATTATTATTATTATTATATTATTATTATTGTTGTTGTTTTGTGGGGTTTTACGTCCCAAAACCAGTTCTGATTATGAGAGACGCCGTAGTGGAGGGCTCCGGAAATTTCGACCACCTGGGGTTCTTTAACGTGCACTGACATCGTACAGCACACGGGCCTCAACATTTCGCCTCCATCGAAATGCAGCCGCCGCGGCCGGGATTCGATCCCGCGACCCTCGGATCAGCAGCCGAGTACCTTAGCCACTAGACCACCGTGGCGGGGATTATTATTATTATTATTATTATTATTATTATTATTATTATTATTATTATTATTGTTATTATTATTATTATTATTATTATTATTATTATTATTATTATTATTATTATGCCCTACTGAAAAAGTCCCTTTCCGTATTCCAATAATTCCATATTCTCCATACAAAGTCCATGAGTATATCCATCTACTTGCCGTATATTTTCCATATTTTTCCATATGAGTCTTACGGAAACATACGGAATTATTGGAACGACCATACGGAACGTTTCAGTAGGGTTATTATTATTATTATTATTATTATTATTATTATTATTATTATTATTATTATTATTATTATTATTATTATTATTCAACCGTCACAACAGTCACATCGAACAGTCGTGAGTGGCCTATTTTATTAGCTTGGGATATCACTGCCACTTGATTCATTACACTTACAAACTGCATTAGGGCAACTGGGTGTCAGTTTATCGTCCGAGTTTTCTCTAGCGTTCCTTGAGCCAATCGCAGAAAACTAGCCTCTCTCTCTCTTCTTTACGGTCGCTTTTTGTGAACCTCTCAAGTTGATGCGTAGCCTCAATCCGGAGGTCTAGTGGCTATGGCACTCGGCTGCTCGTCCGGATCGTCGTCGGGATCGAATCCCGGTCGCGGCGGGTGCATTTCGATGGTGAGGAAATGTTGAGGACCGTGCGCTGTGCGACGTCAGTGCACGTTAAGGAACTCCAGATACTCGAAATTCCTGAAGCCCTCCACTACACGGCGTCTCTCGTAATCTTAGCATTGTTTTGCGGCGTTAAACCCCGGAAATCAATCAAGTTGACGCTCAGCCATCCTTTTTCGTATGTATCATCACGACGTGTAGTTTAACAGGACGTAGTAAATAGTGAAGGTGTATATCTCCTTCAGAATAATATAGAAATAGCGTGACGAGGGACGAGCAGAGAGCAGAGTTTAGAGCGCTTTGACCTCTGCTTTATACCTGTCCCTACGCGCGATGTTTCTATATTTTTTAAATGACAAACGAACCAGCGCTCCTGCTGCGGCCGCTGAAGTCCGGCAGTGCGTCTTAGCACTGTTTTCCCTTATTATCGAAAGATTTATCGATGGAAAACAAAAACAAAATTCAAGCCAGCTCCACGTTGCGAAAACCGTGGGCCACAGAGAAGCTGTGCTTTTATCATTAGTCGCGGCGTAATCGGCAAGGGAGTCAAGTTAACTATAGCCGTCACGAATCACTCACTATCGCTATCGTTATCACTAACGTGTAACAGTGCGCTGAGGCCAAGGGTGTGTGGGGTGGTGGAGGAGACAAAGCAAATCGCTTTTGCCCTTCTCTGTAACCGAGACAGGAGACGGACGACGAGGCTTTCTTTCTTTTCTTTCTTTCTTTTCTTTCTTCTTTCTTTCTTTCTTTCTTTCTTTTCTTTCTTTCTTTCTTTCTTTCTTTCTTTCCAATTTACCATAATCATTGTAATGTACCCGTGGGCAGACGCGTGGGCAGGCAATAAGCATGAATACTTATGTCCCTTGCGTGACAGCGGCCGGACGGATATGGCGGACCCCTATAGGCAGCCTCACTGCTAATCTAAACTACTGTAATACGTTGTAACGTGTCGTGCATTGCCTTTCGTATGCATGTATAGAGTGCACAGCAGGTCCCGTCGCACGGTGCTGCAGGTGGGCGGCGGAGGCGGCGCTCCAGGCGTGGAGGAACGAGCAGCCGGGAATGTCCCAGTTCCTGCCATTCACGCAGCTCTTCTTCCTACGCTTCGCCGTAATGTACTGCGGCACCAAGCGGAGCCAACGAGCGGCGATGCAGTTCGCCACCAGGAGTTTGCCCAGCTATGCTGTGGCCTTCAACTGCAGCGATCCCCCTCCGGTTCCCTGCTAATTTCGCGCAGTCTGCGGATGGCGGCAGTTTGGCGACGCATTTCGAAGGTCTCCCGCTGCTTTTCAAACGGCTGACAATACGGATTGTTAATTTCGTCTATGTAATCGTGAATAAGAGTGTATGCATGCGAGTCGCGCTGTTGTCCTTTCTCGTGGAATTAGCAAGAATGTGTCAGCTCCGCAAAATAGTTTAGCCGATTTGAAGCTGACGGCGATGCACGTCGAAGGTCTCTTGCTGCTTTCCACACGGCCGACAATACGCATTATTAATTTCGCCTATGTAATCTTGAATAACAGTGTATGTATGCTAGTCGCGCTGTTGTCCTGTGTTGTGGTACTAGCAACAATGCGTCAGCTCTGAAAAATTGACTTGGAGCTGATGGTGCGTGCGCCGTTGAAGTAAGGGCTGCACGGAATGGGCGGCGCGGCGCCGAAGAGCCTGGTACTGATGGTTCTCATATCAGAAATGGGTTCCCGCAACTACACCTGCGCTCGGGTCCTCGAACACTGAGATCAGATGGTGCGATGATTGCCCCACAAGAACATCTCTGTCCAAGCTGAGTAGAAAGACAGTGCGTGTGTGTTTGAAGGTTCTCCTGTTTCTCATTAAGAGATTTGTAAATTCTTGATCCTAGAAACAGTGGACAAAAGTTTTACTTGTGTCTTAGTTAGTTGGCCTAGAGGGGGGAGCTAAGGCCCTGCTACTGCAATATATGAATGTCCCCATCAATCAATCGCTGCTGGTGGTCCAAGGCCATGCTGAAAAAAAAAAGCTGCGCCCCACTGTGGAAGTGGAGTCTTGTATTCTAGACTGTCCGAGTGGTTTGAAGCTACCCACGTTGAATGGTATATACAGAGTCCGGTCAGTACTTTTCTGATTTTGAGACTCCTCCGTAGCTCTATGGATGAACTTGCTACGCTTCCATATCGTGGCTTTAGTGCGCGAAACCCCAAAGACCAATGATCAGTCTTCCTACGCTGCCGCATTTGCCGCGGGGCGGCGCTATGTGTACACATGGGGTAGAGGCACTGGAAAAAATCTTAGTTTAGCATCTGTTTTCTGTGCGCCGCTTGAATCACGTGGTCTCTCTTCGTCATATCCTTCCAGGCGTTGTACATACGCGGTAAGCTCACAGCGCGGGCGCACTTTTAGCAGCACTTTAGTCGCTTCGCGCTGTCAGCTGAACGAAGCCTGAGGTTTTCTTTTAAAGACGATAGTCTTTCTTGGGATACTTGAACGAAGAAATTTTGGTCTGTCTTTCTGTTTGTCAGTCTGTCACACGATTCAGCCACCCGGCCAAAGTTTAACCACTTGCCTAACGCCCAGCCATCTTGAACTGGTAGCTGCGTTCATAATTGTGAACATCGTCGATCAAAAAGCAAATATTAAGGCATATCTCAGGCCAACATTAATACGTAAGTATTAGGTGGTGTGTTCTTTTACTAGAAAATACATAGATACGTAATTCTAAAGACCATAGTGTTTGTTAGGGTGCACTAAAAATGCGACGCTATGCACGAGAAAGGCCTCTGCCGACGATTTGGTGCTGTCACCTGGCAGCTGCCCAGAGATTCTGCACAAGCTCATGTTTCCCGACGGCGCTGCCAGATGGCGTCCATATCTCACGTAGAGTAGTACGGCCGGCAGAAGACTATAGTCTTTCGACGACATTTGCAGCGAAGCACGCAGATACGCGGCCAATTTTTCGTTTGTTTGTTTGAGAAGGACGACAAGGAAATGTGTTTTGCGCGGGTTCATATACTGAGTTGCAAATACCTCGCGCTCTCGAAGAACAATCGTTTCGGCAGTGAGAAACGAGAAGTTTGCCGGGAAGGCTCTCGAGTGAATTGTGACGGAAACCTTTTTAATACTCTGTCATGGCACATTTAATAATACCCGTATTGTTCAGCCGATTATCTGTCCGAAACCACCAATCCGTCTAGTGTGCGGGAGTAGACGGCCTGACTCATTCAGCCCAACTTACTCGGCTCCCTCTCCACATGGTATTCAGTGAGCCTGAAGCTTCTGAATATACTGTCGGCTGGAATGCCTACCGATCTTTACCGTGGAAAGGGTAACGATGAATTGTTCCCAACAGTGAAGTAGTGACGCTTTGCCATTTGCGGAAATGTTCTGCGCATGTGCCAACAAGTTTGTTTTACAGCCAAAATATATAACCTCAGACACAGACATTGTAGAAGGGACCATTCCCTCCACTCATCACGCTGCCTTTCCTTTCTGACGCTTCTGCCCTTCTCTTTGTGCATCGCAGAACCTTATGATGCAACCCCCTCTCCCCCCCCCCCCCCCCCTAAAAAATTGAAAAGCTTTTGTGGTCGGCGTGCACCTTCCGAGAATTGTGCAGGTGCGAACGCGGTTAGAGCAGAAAACCAACCTGTTGACGACGAGGCGTTTTGGTTGGAAAACGTCCTTGAGGGGAAGCGAATGTACAAAATTTCAGCAAACGGTCAATTTGTCACGCTTTTTTGTGGTGTCCTAATGCGGGAGGCAAGGAGCCACAATTGCAGGAATTTCTTCAAGGGGTATACGCCCTACGTGAATAAAGGGGCTAGGGTTTCATAAAAACCTATAACATTTTGTGAGAAGCTCTTAGCGGTTAGAGTGGTGACATTTCTGGGAAGACGGGAAGCAATAAAGCAACACTATTACTATAACAAGCACGCATTTACTTTTGTCCGCTTACACAAACATGTCGCATATCGCGCGAATGAAACGCCCTTAGGCCACTTTTCGAATGGCTTATCCTTCCGTGAATTAATAAGAGAATGACAACGCATTTGAAAATAAGATGTGTCATCACTAGCCACCGCGCGTTGATTTACCAGCCGGCTACAGGCGTTAATGCCCGATACGTGCGTATATGTGACTCACAAATTACGAATACTGCGTATACGCAATTCTGATTACAGATATCGATCAGTTTAAGTATAAGCCGATTCAATAGATTAACTTTATCTCCGTCGTCGCCATCACTCACCCATCATCAATGCATCCTATCATCTCAGTTCAGGTTGATGTGAACTTGAAATAATATCGTTGGCTGCCATTAGCCTTATAGTCGAAACACAAGCCCAACTTTCTTTTCTTTTCTTTTTCGCTGTCTCTTGCACTTATCTCTTTTCGTCTTCTCTCCCCAAACTCCTTCCCCACGCGGATTAGCATGTCAGCGACGCTTCAACGCCGCCTAAATCTGTCTTCCAATAACGAGCTCTCTTGTCTTGCCATAGTGAGAACGGCTCTGCACATGCACGTCAGTGCTGCTGCGATGGGACACTAGCACTGGTGTTACTTAACTTCCCCACTTGCGTATGCAACAGCTACACCGTATGTCACACGCGATATGTGCCCCTCTGCCGCAGTGGCTGTCCAAGGGCAGATCTTTAAATTTTCTTAATTTGAATACCCTAAAGGTCCGAAGGCGTTGCCTGGGGAAGGGACTGAAAAGAGAGCCGGCAGTATAATCACAGTGCAGGTGAAATAGACTAATTGAATAAATAAAATACAATGCCAAAAACGTAAATTTTTCCGTAATAACAAATACATGTTACTCATAGATAGATAGATAGATAGATAGATAGATAGATAGATAGATAGATAGATAGATAGATAGATAGATAGATAGATAGATAGATAGATAGATAGATAGTCCAAAAGTGTATGCAGCACCTCACGAAAGATGGATAATGCCATCAAGATCATGCAACTTCAGCTTTGTTCAGTTTTTATTACGAATAACAGGAATCTCATGCAGTAACACACATAACGAAAGCAACCTATTCAATAATTCTGCCACGTTCTAGCAATGAGCGCAACTCCGACTGAAAAGCCTTATCATTCATAGTGGCAATGCTAGCTGGAAGGAAATTCCATTGCTCCGCAGACAGAACGAGAAGTGAATTCCCACGTTTTTTAGTACGGGAAAATATTGGTTTCACTTTACACACATTGTCTAACCTAGGCAAGATGTGGTGCGGTGGAGTAGTACGAGATCGCGAAAACGACGTGCTGATGTGGTAGAGTACGAAAAAAATAGTTAACAGGCAAGTGAAGGCATTATCAGTGTATTTGGCTAGAAGTTGAAATCCCGAAGAGGATTGACATATTGTTGGGGTTTAACGTCTCATGACCAGGCTGCGATTAGGAGGGATACCGTAGTGGAGGGCTCCGGAAATTTCGACCAGCTGGTGTTCCTTAACGGGACACCGACATCGCACTGTACACGGGCCTCAGCATGTTGGAGCTTCCAGACCAAGGTGGTCCGGTGTAAATTCGAGTTCCAATAAACATGTTTCTTCTCTCTAAATTATCTCTTTCGAAATATGCCTTAATCGAATACAGCCGCTGCGGCCGGATTCGATTCCGCGACTTTCGGATCAGCAGCCGAATGCATAGACGCTAGATCTCCATGTCGGGTCAGGTGGGTTTAGAATCGGAGGATGAGCCGTGGTGCTTGTTCTGGACCGCGTCGAGGGTGCTTAGTCGAGGTGACGTGACGAAGATGCCAAATAGATCCGTAGGCGGGACAAGCAAGTTGTATGCCAATGGCCTGGGTGTCGCAGGTACGAGGTTATGCCACCTTCGAATTAAATTTATGCCCAAATATTTAAATATCGAAACTAAACTGCTACATTGCTAAGTGCGTATGAACTGGCTAGAGATTTCGTTGCCGTACAAAAGTGTGTGTGTGTGTGTGTGTGTGTGTGTGTGTGTGTGTGTGTGTGTGTGTGTGTGTGTGTGTGTGTGTGTGTGTGTCTGTGTGTGTGTACGCACTGAATTGAAATCTGTCATACGGAACGCCATTAATTTTTGTTGATTTGTTCATGGTGAGCTGTAGTTAAAAGATGTCGGTAGGGCGTGTTATTTCTTTATACAAGACTCTGTACGTATTCCCTGTACAAAACTGTGCTCACCGTTTCGTGACCAGAAAAGCAGTGAACGACTGTGTATAGTTAGGGTGTGGTTCTGAACAAATCCGCGATACACGCATGAGCCATGCCATTAGTGGTCAGCTCCGAGTCGATTTGACCACCTTTACGTTTAATATGAACTTGAGTACACGGCCACGTTTGAATTCCTTTCCGGCCATCAAAATTCGGCCATCGTTCGCCAAATTCAAACCCGCCTCGGCGTCCGCTTCAGTACAACGTCAGAACTGATAAGCAACCACGGCAAGTGCAAGTTGTGCCGGCTTTGGAACCTCCTCACGAGATATATGGTTATCAATAATAGGTCTGAAGAGCAGGGCATTTATACAGTGGATGCTTGCAGTGATGCGCCATCAATCGCTGTGCTGAACCGGCACTGATCAATCATGCACTTGTTTTGCCCTGTCTACAGAGCATGTGGACCGATCCCGGCAGGCAGTGCTGTCAAGCAGTTATGTGCATACCCGGGGCGATCCTGGAGACAGTGAAGTCAGACAGTGCATGTTTGGGCCGATTCTGGAGCCACTGCTGTGGCACAGCGTTAGTGCAAGGTTTTCGCGAACTGCAGTTGATTACTGCGAGTAAAGGGTACGCTGTGTAATTATATTTTAGGGGCGAAGCTCCTCTTAGTCTAACCTTGTCACGCGTCAGGCGTCAGTCGTCAGGCGTAACCCGCATGCCTCCCGGCACGCGCTTGCCCTCGGCGTTCGCCTCGGCGCGTGCCTCCCGGCGCGTGCCTCTCTCTCTTCCCGGCGCCTCCTCCCGGCGCGTGCCTCTGCTGTCTTGTGTGAGAGAGAGAGAGACAGAGAGAGAGCGAAAGGCGCGCGTTGGCTATGGAAACGCTCTTTCTTAGAGGAACGCTGTACCAGCCTGCAAAGAAGGAGAACGCGCCTTCACCGCGAGAGACCACGTTGGCGCAGGCAGCGTCTCCTAGCGAGTTTCTTGATTGAGAAATACCGACTGCTCGCGTGGAGAAGCGTTCACCGGCAACCCATATATGTATATATATAGGCACTGGATCTTGACTTGCAATGAAATGCCGGTGGGAGATTTCACTTGTGCATAGTTGAACCATGAGGATTCGTAGCGTGCACGTTAACTAAATTAATCCAGAACTCGGCACGATCTACGATGAACCTCCCGAGCTTCGCCCACTCACCATCATTCACTCCGTGGATATGCTGTAATTTTTTTTAGATCTTGTTATAGTTTATTTTGAACTGGTTATGAGTGGTTTTAGCCTTGCTTTATGCCATTGTTAACCACTTGCTTTTGAGCGTGACCCGCGTCAGGAGACATACTGTCATATACTGTCTGATCCTCTGAAGCCGTCTCTCCAGCTCTCGGGGCCTGGTGTAAACCGCTCGATGTTATTTGGTACGTGGTAGCTCTTAGCGACGCCTGCCGTTGGCGGCTTGGCGCTTGAATATACCACTAGCCTCTCGTGTGACCAGGCCTATATTTCGATAATTTCACCGCTACATATTTACGCTTCAATGTCGTCACGCGACTTCCTTTCCTATAGCTAATATTAAATAATGAATACTGCGTATACGCAATTCTGATTACAGATATCGATCAGTTTAAGTATAAGCCGATTCATAGATTAACTTTATCTCCGTCGTCGCCATCACTCACCCATCATCAATGCATCCTATCATCTCAGTTCAGGTTGATGTGAACTTGAAATAATATCGTTGGCTGCAATTAGCCATTATAGTCAGAAACACAAAGCCCAACTTTCTTTTTCTTTTCTTTTTCGCTGTCTCTTGCACTTATCTCTTTTCGTCTTTCTCTCCCCAAACTCCTTCCCCACGCGGAGTAGCATGTCAGCGACGCTTCAACGCCGCCTAAATTCTGTCTTCCAATAACGAGCTCTCCTTGTCTTGCCAGTAGTGAAGAACTGCTCTGCAACATGCACGTTCAGTGCTGCTGCGATGGGACGACTAGCACTGTTGTACTTAACTTCCCCACTTGCGTATGCAACAGCTACACCGTATGTCACACGCGATATGTGCCCCTCTGCCGCAGTGGCTGTCCAAGGGGCAGATCTTTAAATTTTCTTAATTTGAATACCCTAAAGGTCCGAAGGCGTTGCCTGGGGAAGGGACTGAAAAGAGAGCCGGCAGTATAATCACGGTGCAGGTGAAGGACAACTGTTGAATAAATAAATACAATGCCAAAAACGTAAATTTTTCCGTAACAACAAATACATGTTACTCATAGATAGATAGATAGATAGATAGATAGATAGATAGATAGATAGATAGATAGATAGATAGATAGATAGATAGATAGATAGATAGATAGATAGATAGATAGTCCAAAGTGTATGCAGCACCTCACGAAAGATGGATAATGCCATCAAGATCATGCAACTTCAGCTTTGTTCAGTTTTTATTACGAATAACAGGAATCTCATGCAGTAACACACATAACGAAAGCAACCTATTCAATAATTCTGCCACGTTCTAGCAATGAGCGCAACTCCGACTGAAAAGCCTTATCATTCATAGTGGCAATGCTAGCTGGAAGGAAATTCCATTGCTCCGCAGACAGAACGAGAAGTGAATTCCCACGTTTTTTAGTACGGGAAAATATTGGTTTCACTTTACACACATTGTCTAACCTAGGCAAGATGTGGTGCGGTGGAGTAGTACGAGATCGCGAAAACGACGTGCTGATGTGGTAGAGTACGAAAAAAATAGTTAACAGGCAAGTGAAGGCATTATCAGTGTATTTGGCTAGAAGTTGAAATCCCGAAGAGGATTGACATATTGTTGGGGTTTAACGTCTCATGACCAGGCTGCGATTAGGAGGGATACCGTAGTGGAGGGCTCCGGAAATTTCGACCAGCTGGTGTTCCTTAACGGGACACCGACATCGCACTGTACACGGGCCTCAGCATGTTGGAGCTTCCAGACCAAGGTGGTCCGGTGTAAATTCGAGTTCCAATAAACATGTTTCTTCTCTCTAAATTATCTCTTTCGAAATATTGCCTTAATCGAATTACAGCCGCTGCGGCCGGGATTCGATTCCGCGACTTTCGGATCAGCAGCCGAATGCCATAGACGCTAGATCTCCATGTCGGGTCAGGTGGGTTTAGAATCGGAGGATGAGCCGTGGTGCTTTGTTCTGGACCGCGTCGAGGTGCTTAGTCGAGGTGACGTGACGAAGATGCCAAATAGATCCGTAGGCGGGACAAGCAAGTTGTATGCCAATGGCCTGGTGTCGCAGTTAACGAGGTTATGCCACCTTCGAATTAAATTTATGCCCAAATATTTAAATATCGAAACTAAACTGCTACATTGCTAAGTGCGTATGAACTGGCTAGAGATTTCGTTGCCGTACAAAAGTGTGTGTGTGTGTGTGTGTGTGTGTGTGTGTGGTGTGTGTGTGTGTGTGTGTGTGTGTGTGTGTGTGTGTGTGTGTGTCTGTGTGTGTGTACGCACTGAATTGAATCTGTCATACGGAACGCCATTAATTTTTGTTGATTTGTTCATGGTGAGCTGTAGTTAAAAGATGTCGGTAGGGCGTGTTATTTCTTTATACAAGACTGTACGTATTCCCTGTACAAAACTGTGCTCACCGTTTCGTGACCAGAAAAGCAGTGAACGACTGTGGTATAGATTAGGGTGTGGTTCTGAACAAATCCGCGATACACGTATGGGCCATGCCTTTAATGGTCAGCTCCGAGTCGATTTGACCACCTGTACGTTTAATATGAACTTGAGTACACGGCCACGTTTGAATTCCTTTCCGGCCATCAAAATTCGGCCATCGTTCGCCAAATTCAAACCCGCCTCGGCGTCCGCTTCAGTACAACGTCAGAACTGATAAGCAACCACGGCAAGTGCAAGTTGTGCCGGCTTTGGAACCTCCTCACGAGATATATGGTTATCAATAATAGGTCTGAAGAGCAGGGCATTTATACAGTGGATGCTTGCAGTGATGCGCCATCAATCGCTGTGCAGAACCGGCATTGATCAATCATGCGCTTGTTTGGACCTGTCTACAGAGCATGTGGACCGATCCCGGCAGGCAGTGCTGTCAAACAGTTATGTGTATGCCCGGGGCGATCCTGGAGACAGTGAAGTCAGACAGTGCATGTTTGGGCCGATTCTGGAGGCACTGCTGTGGCACAGCGTTAGTGCAAGGTTTTCGCGAACTGCAGTTGATTACTGCGAGTAAAGGGTACGCTGTGTAATTATATTTTAGGGGCGAAGCTCCTCTTAGTCTAACCTTGTCACGCGTCAGGCGTCAGTCGTCAGGCGTAACCCGCATGCCTCCCGGCACGCGCTTGCCCTCGGCGTTCGCCTCGGCGCGTGCCTCCCGGCGCGTGCCTCTCTCTCTCTCCCGGCGCCTCCTCCCGGCGCGTGCCTCTGCTGTCTTGTGTGAGAGAGAGAGAGACAGAGAGAGAGCGAAAGGCGCGCGTTGGCTATGGAAACGCTCTTTCTTAGAGGAACGCTGTACCAGCCTGCAAAGAAGGAGAACGCGCCTTCACCCGCGAGAGACCACGTTGGCGCAGCAGCGTCTCCTAGCGAGTTTCTTGATTGAGAAATACCGACTGCTCGCGTTGGAGAAGCGTTCACCGGCAACCCATATATTGTATATATATAGGCACTGGATCTTGACTTGCAATGAAATGCCGGTGGGAGATTTCACTTGTGCATAGTTGAACCTGAGGATTCGTAGCGTGCACGTTAACTAAATTAATCCAGAACTCGGCACGATCTACGATGAACTCCGAGCTTCGCCACTCACCATCATTCACTCCGTGGATATGCTGTAATTTTTTTTAGATCTTGTTATAGTTTATTTTGAACTGGTTATGAGTGGTTTTAGCCTTGCTTTATGCCATTGTTAACCACTTGCTTTTGAGCGTGACCGCGTCAGGAGACATACTGTCTATACTGTCTGATCCTCTGAAGCCGTCTCTCCAGCTCTCGGGGCCTGGTGTAAACCGCTCGATGTTATTTGGTACGTGGTAGCTCTTAGCGACGCCTGCCGTTGGCGGCTTGGCGCTTGAATATACCACTAGCCTCTCGTGTGACCAGGCCTATATTTCGATAATTTCACCGCTACATATTTACGCTTCAATGTCGTCACGCGACTTCCTTTCCTATAGCTAATATTAAATAATGAAATATGAGATAACATGTCAATTGCTTATAAGTAATCTGGTCTGTAGTCGCGTATCTTATATTTACAACCCGTACTGCGCAGGCATGCGTGCACGGTACGCCCGTGCGGGTATCGATCAAAGAGAGAAAGAAAGAAATTAAAGCCGCGGGCCAGCAGACGCGACTTTAGCCGCATCCTAGGCCGGGGCCGGCGGCGGGGCTCCGCCTTCTGGTGCCATCATCACGCCCTCGCCCGGTGCTGCGGGTTTTCTGGAGAGCCAGGTTCTACTGCAGCCATTCCGCCGGTGGCAGATACAAGTGCTCCGGGGCATGGAGGTGACAGTTCGGCTGCTCCTGGTTCACGCCCTCCTGGTGCGGTAAGTGAAACGGCCCAATGCAAGTACATTTTAAGTACTGTCAGTGGGACTTCAAACACACTTAAAGTACACCCAACTCTTGTTTTAATGTGGCGGACATTGCCGCTAGCTAGCCGAATGTTCTTGTGCTCTTCTTCGTTACCTCCGTTGTGTGCCTCGTCTAGGTCTGGCCCACTGTCCACTGGAGTGCTTTCCTTTAGACCCGTAAAATACGTAACTAATTCAAGAGAAACGTAGGGACTAGTCGAGGTAATTTCTGTCAGAGCCCAAGGCCAGGCCTAGACTCGAGCTTTCGGTGTG
>JABSTT010004880.1:0-22009 GCA_013339685.2 Hyalomma asiaticum
ATAGGGAACGATGTGAAACTGATGCGCCGTGTACACGTTCATATTTGATAGTAACGTCATCATTGGCTCAGGAGCGTAAGTATAGCCAGTACTGTGAATTCTCAATAAATTTTATTTCATAAAGGAGCTTCAGTGTCAGTAACCTGCGGTGACGTCGCGAATCGGACTTTCCGCCACGGAGTCCTGTTACGATCGGGATGTCTTCCGAGAACTGCGCACGTGGCCTGACATTCGATCCAGCCTATTCCCCCCCGCAGAGTGTGGCTACTTTTGTCATAAGCCAGGCTATGGCTGGGGGCTTCAGCATTGCAGGTAGGCACCCTACAGTATGTGCATGTGAGCAAACGTTCACGAGATGCACGTGTCTACTCCATGGCGCCGGTACAACACGCCGGTTCTCCGAGATTAGCTAAGAACTGCAGCCCCGACGCGGCATTGTGCCGCGCGCGGACATACAAAGGCCATGTGCCAGCACCGGCGGGGTAAAGACCAGCTGTCGACATGGCGAGTCAAGAGGAAACAAGCGTCGATGAAGCCGAGCGGGACGGCTCCTGAGAGCAATTAATCCCCCGAAGCATTCGCTGGAGACACAGCTGGACTTTACACTTCTGCGCTCTTGTGCTATGCTTTTTTTCTCTCTTTTCTTAAACCAAAAATGGTCGTATAGGATAAACTAAGTTTTTCGACTACGCCTCGGCTCGCCCTTGTCCGGTCCCTTTCGTGGTCGTCGGCTGATCAACGGAATGCACAGCTGCAACCGGTTCGCTACAGCGGGTTGCTACCTGCGTTCTAACCGGAAGCAAAGACGCAGCCTAACCGTCCCTGATTTCGACGTGAGGGAAACGCAAAAACGCCCGCTTGCTTAGGTTTCGGTGCACTTTTAAGGAGCCCAGCTTCTCAAAATTAATCTGAAGTACCGCACTACGTCATGGCTTTCCGCACCACATACTCCGTTTCACAAGCTGTTGGCAGCACTACCAAAGGTAAAGCTCTCTCGTCCAAAGAGTAGCCACCTGTCAACTTCAAGGAACACATTGAATTAAGTGTGGTCTGTCGTGATTGGATGAGGGCACCCGTACTTTCCAACGTGCTGTCAACAGCTTGTGAAATGGAGTATATATGCTGTGGCTCTTGTATGTGAACAACCTAAAGTTAACAACTCAGCACTGCTATAGACAAGAGAAAACGTATTTTTGTTACAGTGCGCAGTCATGTGTTTTAAAGAATTGGCTCGAATTCGAAGACAGGTTGCGAAAATAGGGTCGAGGGAGACTTAAACACCGGCTTCCTCCGAGTTCGCGAGCTCGCTTAATACAGCACGTGGTCTTCACCTGCATTTCGGCATATATAAGCCATGATGGAACTACGTAAAGGAAAAAGCAAAGCACGGCTATATGAAAGTTTATCGCGCTTACTAAACGGCGGGTAGCGTTATTGCAAGTTTTCTGCGAACACTGACAGCACGTGTGAACGCTGTTACGAAAATGCAGTCGACTTCCTCCGTAATTACGTTCCTTTTGCCCAGTGAAAACGATGGGACTCCCCTGTAGCTCTGGTACGTTACCGCGTCATCGTCTTCCCGTGATCGTTACGTAACTATCCCGGCCTTCGCTCTCGGCGTTACGCTGTTTCGTACAACGATGCGCAGTAACCTTCATGACGCGAAAGAGTGTCCCGCATATATCGCAGAACAACGCGTGCGTACTATCTGCACTTCATTGTTTCTCATCGTTTCTCGGCAAGGTATGTCGCGCTGATACGCCCGAGGGCGCAGGTTCGACTCCCGGCCACGGGGACCTCATTTCTACGGAGGCGAAATGCACGGACACCTGTGAACATATACATTATAGATGCACGTTAAAGAAAGCCCGATGGTCAAAACTAATGCGAACTCCCTCACTATGACGTGTCCGGTAATCATATCGTGGTCTTGACACTGACACGTAGGACACGAGACACTATACAATGCTGTTTCCTCGAAACGACACCTTCCTGCGATGGATATGATTTGATGTCGGGAGCTTAGCATCAGAGGGTGCGACAGATTCCAAGGTTATTTCAGCAAACGTGCCAGAGAAAAAAAAAAAAAAGAAAAATTGGTAGGCGGAGCCTACTCTACCACTGAGTACATAAGGGTAAGTTAGACTGAGGGTCCCAGAGTACCGCAGGACTCAGAACGAAAGAAGGTTGAGCTATATACTTCGTAAATAGCTTTGGATAAGTTATGTGTCTGTGATCAATTTATTTCCCTCCTCTATACGACCTTCAAGATGACAGCCAGCATTTTTGTTGTATCGTCGCTAAATTTCTAGTGTGTCCGAGAGAGAGAGAGACAACCGACGATAAAAGCTCCTGTTAATCAGATATTAGCAAAACAATCAGTTCGTGATCATTTCCGTTCTTTGTGGAAGCCACCCCACCAGCCTTGTGTGACAAAAGGACTTTGCCGCAGCGAATCAACTCTAATGTACCGAATCAGAACGGGGTCAGCATGCACTCCCGCATGGTCTTTTAAAGTTAGGGGCGCTGCTTCGCCATTGTGCACGGAGTCCAATGAACAGGGAGACATTGACCACTACATCTGGTCCTGCAAGCGCTTTTGCACCGAGAGAAAAGCGTTCATGGACAACATGCAAAAAAGAGGGTTTCCACATGGGAGCACTGAACAAATTATATATCCGGAAAGTACACGGACGGCTCGCAAGAAGGTGTCAGCTCTGCTGGTAACATTTCTCCAAGAGACAGGATTGAGTGACACTAATGCGACATGGACAGAGACGCTCGGGCGGAGCAATTACCGGCCAGGTCTGCCAGGCTAACACCGCCTGTAGCCACAACATCACTATCACTATCAGAGAGAGATATTTATCGAAAGGCAGATAATTTAGCCGGCGTTGAAACATCGCTGACACTGCGTTAACCGCCACGGTGGTCTAGTGGTTATGGTACTCGACTGCTGATGCGAGGGTCGTGGGATCGAAACCCGACCGCGGCGGCTGCATTTCCATGGAGGCGAAATGTTGAGGCCCGTTTACTGTGCGACGTCAGCGCACGTTAAAGAACCCCAGGTTATCGAAATTTCCGGAGCTCTCCACTACGGCGTCTCTCAGAAACATATCGTGGTTTTGGCACCGTAAAACCTTAGAAATAAATAATCAATGCTACCCTGCGGGGGGAGAGATTGGGGAGAGACAGACGAGAAGAGCAAAACATAGTTAAAAAAAAAAAAAAAGAAGCCGGGCACTGTGTTTCTGACTAACGATTAACTGCATCTAATGATAGTACTTCCACCATCCTACAGTGCGGTGACATGATTCTCTGCCTCCAGCCTGCCCCATGCAACAGAGAAGTGCGATGAACTTTATTATTTACATATTTGCACAGTATGGGCCAACTCGATAGCCTTTAATTTCCCCTTCATCATGCACCACCACTCTCCTCGCCTACACGCTTTGCCTTCGACCCCGACCTTCACAACGGTTATGCGTCGGCGTGGCATAGGATGCGGTGAGTCAGGCCGCATATAACGCGCGTAATCGCGATATCTGAGCGGCTTCCGACAACGGTTCAAAGCGCGACCGGCGCCAGCGCGGCACAAGCAAGACACGCGCTATAAGACGCATCCTGCTCGAGTACAAGCTGGCGTCCTTCCGGCGTCGGCGTACGACAACGGTCCGCCGGAAGGAGACGGTGGAAACGAAGCCGGTCGTGCGACTGCAAGGCACTTCCGAGCGACAAGACCTCGCACGTCGCCTATATTCGGCGCGAAATGACGCGCGTGAGCGCTGGAGAAGCTAGCAGAACCTTTGACGGTGTATGAAGAACGCCTTCCGTGCAATCGCTGATATGGATGCCACATGACGAGCTGACGAGTCAAAGATACACGGCGGCAGTGCATCACGTTGCCATCGAAACAGAAAGCTTCGGCGTCTGGCACCTTTTGTATTCAGTGTTATGGCTATAACCTCCAAGTATTTCTCATTCCCTTTCTGCTTTTTCTTTCCCCTATATGCTCCAATTTCCATATATTTTAATTATTTTCTATATAGTCTGATCAGGCTCCGCTGTTTGTACGTAGATGCAATGGGTCGCTAGTAAAAACGAGCATAAAGCTGCAGTGCCAAAGTTATGCGGGTACATTGACCAAAGCGTAATATGGAAGATTCAATCACGTTTTTCATGCACAATTTTCTAGGAAGCGAGCAAGAAAGCAAGCACACATAGGAACAAATAAAAAAAGATAAATAAATAAGTAAATGAAGTATTAAATCAATAAACACATAAGTAACCTGCGGTCACCCTTAGGTATCAGTGGAAAATTATGTCGTGCTAATATTATATCAAAAAGAAAACCTTATGTGGAGGGATGTCGTAGTGGACGACTCTGGGAGAATGGCCATCTAAAAAAGCGGCCGATTACGTCTAGCTGCGCATAGGGAGTCTATATAATCGCAATAACAGCACGTCGACTCGGCGACAAGTTAACAGCGTCAGAAACAAGTGTGGCATTGCGTGAACTGTGATATTTTCAGATTTATAGCTTTAAATTGCCACGGGGGTGGCGATTTTTTCTTTTTAATTCGTGGTTTAAAAATCAGATGCTATTTTTGATCGTAATACTCAAGGAGAAATCGAGCTTTTTTTTTTTCTGTGGAACATAATCAAAACTCGGCTGTTTTCGAGTTATATTGACAAATTTAAGTCTACAAATAAGAGCCTTGTAGCGTTCACACTGTGCCGCACGCAGCTTGTGAAGTACATCACTATAGCGTTCACTTTAGCCAACAGGACGTAACTTCGTTGTTCCGGCAAAGGGTGCACCGCGAACTCCGTGTAGCGTACACAAATAGGCTAGTATGTGGAACAATCAAACGCTTTTACAACGAACTCTTCTGGAGCAAAATGACCAGCATAACGAAAGAATAGTTACGTGCTAACCTCACTCCAAGCGTTGCGGCAGGCGAGTTTCCGAGGCTGTTAGCTCTTCGTTCTATTGGCGCTTTACTGTATTTAAATACGGAGAGAAATCGAGTTTAACCCTATTTTCCTGAAACATGTTCAAGGTGTAAGAATCGGGTTTAAGAAAGCAGAAAAGAACGAACAACCCTCGTATATACCACCCAGCAGTGCGCACTACTCAAACATTTAAGCACCTCTCTATAAAAAGCTTGTGGCCAAACAGTGTGGGATCAACCAATCAGTGCATTGAGCGTGCTCGACAAGAGCACTAGAATAGTCCTACAGGCTATCTTGTTCGCCAATTGTTTTTGCACACAATCATGTGCTGACGCGCGGTACAACGTCGCGAAACTGCCCAACTAGAACGTCTACAAGACCATAAGCGTGCTAACAAGGGAAAGGAGGTGGGGGGGGGGGGGGGGGGAGGCAGTAGCCGCCCTTATCACCTGAAAGGGGGGGAGGGGGGGGAGGTGCCAAATCTGTCCCATAACTTCACATTGCTATGCGTTTTGACCGAAATGGCCTCAGAGAGAAAGGGTTGGGAGAGGGAGGGGGCGTACGCTGCAGTTAACCTTCGCCTAGCCCCGTAATGGAAAACCCTGCGCACGCCTATGTCCAGGACATAAATAATATGGCAGAGAGAGAGAGAGAGAGAGAGAGAGAGCTCTTTATTGAAAGGTAGAGAATTTAGCCGGCGTTTAAACATCGCTGACGTGCCACTCTGCGTGTGGAGGGGGGTTTGGGAGAGAAAGACGAGTAGAAAGAAGCGCAAAAAAAAAAAAAAAAAAACAGTGAGAAAGGAAAAAGGACAGGAAATCGGCGTGTTGTTTCTGACTGATAATTAATAATTATTATCAACAATAATCAATGATTGATGAAAGTTTGCGCATCACCCTGCAGTGAGGTGATAGGATTCGTTGCATGATAGGTGAGTGACGGTGGCCATGGAGATAAGTCTACCGAGTTGGCCTATATACTGTGTAAATATACAAATAAATAAAATAATACGGCTCAGCATTAACACATGCTTTATGCAGTATAACTGGCGCTATAATGCAGCACAAAAGCACATGCTAGAGCGGTATGGGTTACTAATGCGAAAGCATTATACGTGGCTCATGAGTCGAAGAAACCGGCGTACGCCGTCCTGGAGCGTCCGGAACAAATACGAAAGATACCGAAAGTCATGCGACCAAGTGGTGACGTCATGACACCGTCGTAAGCTAGCATTACGTAATGCCGCGACAATAACGTCAATGATGGCGTCGTGTGATCACGTATTACCGTTAAAAAGCTCTGATTGATGTCGCATTTCTCAAGGAAATTAATGGAAGCAAAATATATATTTACGGTTTTCAAAAGAAAATTTCGCGGCCTGTGTAGGTAAAGAACGAGGGCACCGGGGTACCAGGAAATCAAGCTATATTACTCGTCCACAGAGGCTCTTAGACTCATTAAACATATGCCTAATGCTTGCGCGTTTGCATGGGAAATGTCACCACAAGCCGCGGTGGTGTGGCACTTCACTGCTAACCCGAAGGTCGCGAAATCGAATCCCAGACGCGGCGGCCGCATTTAGATGGAGGCGAAATACTACAGGCCCGTGTACTGTGTCATTTCAGTGCGCGATAAAGAACCCCCAAGTGATCGAAAATTCTGAAGACCTCCACTGCGGCACCTCTCATAATCATAACGCGGTTTTGGGACGTAAAACCCTCGATATAGCCATGTCTCAGCCTTGTGGCTCTGGGTAGTATTGTTGCACCCTGATTCCTCCTGCGGAGAGCAATTGTGCTCCGATTAGCGGCAGAAAGCGTGCGTTCCAGGAGCGGGTGCGTGTGTCTGCCGTTGTCCTCTTGCAGCTGCAAGAGTAGCATGGCCGGTCGACGGGAGGCATAGGTCATCGCCGGGCTTGCCCGTTCAACACCACCAGTCAACTGGACAGCGAACTTGGTAAAGGAATACCAGCGTGCGTTCCAAACTGAGCCGCGTGCGTCTGCCGTTGTTCACCAACGTGCAGGGGTACAGGTGACGGCCGTTGATGCTGGCTACAATGGAACGCCACATACAACCGGTGCCATGAGTCAGAGTTAGCTATAGTCTGTTTCAGGAGTTCCGTGCAGCACATCCAAGGATACGAGGCCATCGAGCGCAGAATTCCTCCGAGGCGACACGAAATGCCATCGTTCGTACACGCACCTGCGAGCCCACTCCCACCTCCTCCAAGGTGGCTCCTACCACTGCATTGTCCACCACTAGCAGATGTCATGGCGCGAAGGGATACGTTTAACACGTGTTTGCCCTCGTGATTGGCCGAAGGGGCCAGTAGCTTCCGCAGTGATGCACGGAACTCCTGAAGCAGACTATAGACATTTTTTTTTTCTAGGTGGCGTTGCATGAGTCCATGTATAGGACCAGTGTGATGTCGGTCGACGGAAACAATGGACACCGCATGCCGTCTGTGTCTTGAGTCGAGCGGCAGGACCAGTGTGACGTCCTTTGACGGAAACAATTGAACACCGCATAGTACGTCGGTGCCAATCGTCGTCAACGCGTTTGGATTGGTGCGATCTCGGCCAGGTAGTGGAAAAGGGAAAAAAATTCACAGCATATCCACGGACTGAATGATGATGAGTGGGCGAAGCTACGGATGTTCATCGTAGATCGTGCCGAGTTACAGATTAATTTAGTTAGCGCGCACGCTACGAATCCTTATGGTTCAACTACGCACAAGTGAAATCTCCCACCGGCACTTCATTATATATATATATATATATATATATATATATATATATATATATATATATATATATATATATATATATATATATATATATATATATATATATATATATATATATATGGGTGGCCGGTGTACGGTTCTCCAGCGCGAGCCTCACCGGCGGCGCGAGGTGGCTACATACATACATACTACTACTACTACTACTACTACTACTACTACTACTACTACTACTACTACAGAGGAGGGAACGACCCACACCCTAAGGAGCTTCGCCCCTAAAAGGGGGTGGATCCTAACCTGTTTATTTAACTTGGTGTACCTCGGTGTGCCGAGAGGAACCTGTGCACTCTAATCCTAACATGTAAATGCGTTATGTATAAAGTTTTCTTTCATCGTACTGACCTAGCTCTGCTCAGACCATCAGGCTATGCTAAGACACGAGGTCCAACAGGCCACGCAGCCCCATTCCCAACAGTGAAGCGAGCGATGGGTACCAACGTAGCCCACGCGCCCTTCGCAACAGTATTCATAAATCTTCAGTCTTATAAAGGCATCCGCGATACAGTAGCTTCGGGCACAAGTGTTTAACAACATCTGGAGTCTGAAACGATAACGATAAATGGGGAAGACATTCAAGAGGTTAATCATCCAGTCCAAGCCCGGTTTTCTATCATGCACTGGGAAAGGTGATTGAATGATGAGAAGGGGGGAACACAGTCACACTAATGAAGCGTTCTTAAGCGTCTGTTCCGTCGCAAGTATTGGAGTGGGTCCGTGTATCAGATAGATAGCACAGAAACTCCTTTTGCGGCCACCTATCAACTTAGCGGCCGTGCTTTCAAAATCGCTGACGCACTGTCATCATCCCAATGCCTTTTTTGTTGTTGCTGTTCTTGCTGTTAAAAGCCAATGTTACGGCTTATCTGTATTTGTGCAAGGAAATGTCACCTATAGGCGTATTCTCATAGAATTCGCGTGGTGACGTGTACTCGACACCGCGTTGTACGCAAAAGAGCAGGAAAATACGTTTGAAAGGCTCAGTGTTTTCGAAACTCCATATTGGTGCAAAATGCAAAACGACTCACTCAGTGTCCAACTTCCTCGAGCTCCTCGTTGGCTTCTCGTATTTCGAGCGGGAATACGACTCCTGATCCGGTGAGGAGGAACTGCAAAGAGAAATGCCAAAACGAAATCATTGGAAACGTGTGAAGGCACCGCGAAAAGAAAATGAAGCGGCCCTGTTGTAATTTTCTCTGCTTAAGTGAGCATTCAGGATGCTGATTCCGAAATATTTCGGCACAATATTCAACGCACATTCAATAACGCCCGCTCGAAATCTTAGTGTCTTTGCGCAGGTACTATTCGGTGACGTCACCTCAAGACATTAAAAGAAGCTTAACATATTGTCAACCTTCGTTAGCTCTAAAGCAATAGATTTACATGAAAGCTAGGAAGTGTGCCTCAAATTCCCCTGCCAGCACGTGCAGTTCCACCAGCGACTGACCCCATAGCGTGCATTCCCAGAAGGCGTTCGTGCGTCATCAGTTGACGTCGTTCTAAAGCAACCTCGCCGGTCGCCGGTCGACGAGAGCAATAAACTGGGGACATTGGGAGGACCCCCCGGCATCACTGCAGGCACGGACCGGTACCGCACTCCAGCCACTTCGTGGGAAAGAGCGAGCAGGAAGCAACCCCAACGAGCGTGGAAAAGCGGTTTTGCAGCCCATGTCGGGAGCACGGCTAAGCGACCGTGGCGGTAAGGGAAAGGGATTGAAAGAGATACAGTAAACACGAGTAACCGTGACCCGGAGGAATGCTGTTCAACTTGGACTCGGAGGAGCAGCTATGGGCAGTCCAGACGGTCGAAGACGCCGCCAAAAAGCGAAGACTGGCTGCCGCCTAAAGAGGGGCAGGGGACACTGGTTGTTAGTTTTCCAATTTCCTGTTACCCGCGGACCACATACAAAGCACACAACAGTTTTCTCTCTCTGTCTCTCTCTTACGGACAAATAGACCGATCTCACCACACGATCTGCGCATGCGCGAGTTTCCGAGAGCGGCGCCGCCGCCATCTTAGTTGTAGTCCTCAGAGCACAGCTGCTAAGGCTGTGCTTGCTGCATGCTATAAGTTTACTCGTGTTTCTTACGAATCCTTGGCGTGGACGACGATTTAACGCGCCGGAAAACGATGTCCGGGCCTCCTGTGGCCGTGTTTCACTTAAATTTACCACGCGATGTAGCGCTGGTAACGAAAAAAAAAAAAAAAGAAGGCTGACAATATAAACATGCGACCTGGTCGCAGTAGCGCACCCAGGATCTCTGCCAGGGGGGGGGGGGGGGGGGGTTCAATTGTTTCACGAAGGGCCGGGCATGCGATTACACAGTTGTTGCGTGTGTAAAAAAGTAAATAAAGTTCTAAATAAAATGCTAAATAATAGTGACACCAATGATGTTGATTAATTTTATTATTCTTTCTGCGTTTTGCAGAGACATTAGCGTCATATTCTTCTAGAACTTCGGAGCAGATACGGAATGGGAGGGGGGTTAGGTCGGCCTCAGGGGGGGGGGGGGGGGGGTTGCAACCCCCGAACCCCCCCCCCGTCGGTGCGCCACTGCCTGGTCGTAATCTCGTCGTTATATAGTTCGTGCGCCCGTGTCGCTTCAAATTGCTGTTACCCGTATTCGCTGAATTAATCGCAATAAAAAGACAAGTAAGAAAGTCTTAGAGCACGTATCGTGCAGAGGTGGGACGCCAAGAGCACCAGAATGGTGAAAACTGAAGACTCAGTCGAAGGAACGATTTTGCGTTTGCTTTGTCAAAGCAAAACTTCACATGCGCAGTGTGTTGTTTATATACATGACTTCGATCATAGTGATGCGCTAGATGTGAATGAATAGAAAACGATCGCGATGATGTTAAAGGCGCGTCCACATTAGCGGAACGATGACTTGCCGCACACCGTTAGCGAAAACTTACGGGCCGCTGCTAATATCGCGAACAACAAGCAGTTCCTGCTGCATAAAGTACGGATGAGTCGTTGAGTAACTTTGACAACAGATGCAAAATGACTAAAAAGCGGCAGCTCGCTCTGCCCGTCACCCTCACGCCCGAAGGCTCGGCGCCGATGTCGTCGCTAGGTCTTACCGCTTCAAAACGGCGTCGGACATTATTACCTCAGTAGGCGTATGACCCTATGCAAGCCACTCGCGCACATAAGATGACACGTTTTGTCATTGGTATTTACGCTTTAATTTGTGCTCGCAATAAAATCACACACTGAAAACCATAACACCGGCGGCGCCGATGGTAGCGACGCCGGCGTGGTTGAGAAATCGCCGTGCGCAGCGTGAAGTATGCGCTACAGTTGAGCTGGGCTTGTGTCAGATACCTCATTCACGTCAGACGCTTGACAGTTGCCATCGCTCGTAAAAGGTCAATTTAGGCATCTTCTAGCAATCACTATTTTGTCCAGAAGACAAGTTGTACCCACTCCGACGCCGCTAACGATGATCGCCCGGCAAAATGATCGTACACACTCTATGAATCGTCGCAGTCACTGATCGGCCCGTCCGTGATGTGCCTAACCTATTATGACGCTGCTCTAGGACACTGCTAAAACGCCATGCATAAGATAACACAAAATTCACGAACAATGCTGAACAAGCCGTGTGCCGTAGGGGCCGGTCTGTCCGACGCACCAGTTCCTGCCGGAGCTTGATATCCTTCGCGAACGCGAGAAAAGCGAAGTGCTTTTGTTTCAGGCTGTTCTGGTAGCATCCCGGGATATAGGACGTAAACCCAACCACCAAAATGTTTCGAAATAAGGCTGATAAAGCTCGTTAACGCCGCTCTCCCGTGCAGCGGCCACGCATTTGAGCGTACCGCGACTGCCGCGAGAACTACAAGTTCCGGCACGCACTGCGGCAGCGGTGGCGTGGTGAAACAGCGCGGTGAGATCGGTCTATTCAGAACACGTACTCAAAAAGTTGGGTGGGTCCTGGGCAAAGGCGAGAACCGACGTCATACAAAGCATTGCGTCCTCGTCTGGCATCGACTCTCGCAGTCGAGTGTTGTGGCGCTCGACAACGTCCGAGCGGAACAAGAGTATATCGCAGACGCTGCTTGTCATGTTGAATTCGGCCCTTACAAAGTACTTTACGACTTCTCGATACTTGTACGGTACTTCTCGGTACGAGACACGCTGATCTGGCAGTGCGTGTCGTGAATGCGATTGCCCATTTTGGATGGTACGTTCGTTGCGCTTTCTTATATTGCGCCCTCTCGTATGGAACCCTGCGCATGCTTATGCTTATGACTGCGACTTCTTGAGAACGCGCTCCTGAGAACGCCACTGCAAAGCACAAAGTCGCCTAGGCTGTGGAAAGAAAAGAAGGAGGGGGGGGGGGGGGCAAGAACCCATGCTGAAGCAAATGACTGCGCTTCATTCCAGCGAGCGCACCTATCTCATTTGGATAGAGCGCACGTCTCGCTGTCGCGCCGTGCGAACCATAAATTATGAACTGTTCAAACCGAGCGCGCGCGTAACGAACGCAGCACCGCAGGCGCACACGCCAACCCCACGAGTCCACGAAGGCGCGGCCCATCCTGCTGCTGCAGCGGCAGCTGCGAAGCCCCGGCGCGCGCGCGCCGCTCGACAGACCGCGCCGAGCGACAACTCTACCCACGACGCGGCGGCAGCAACAAGCGTGCAGCAAACGAAAAGAACGCCCAGCCCGTACGACGAGCCAGCGCGCCGAGCCAGGCACACCGCCGAGGCTTTCCCTTTCCCGAGAGCGCGAGCGGAGGAAGGCAGCGACAGGCCGAGCGCGCGACAAGGCCCGAAGGTTCACCCGTGCTGCCGACGAGCGACGGCATCGACCGGACAGCGGCGGCGGCCGGAGAGGGTGCCTCCGCCGCCAAGACATGGAAGCGTTGACGAAGCCAACTCAAGCAGAATTTAGCTTCCTCCGATCGCGCACACTGTTTCCCGGCAATTAAAGCAGCGTGCTAAATGTTTGCGCCACGACCTCAGCTATGGGAGGTCGTCAAGACTAGTACACCACAGCAACGACAGCTGCAGAGGCGACTCCCACGAGGTGTCACGGCTGGGGGATAAGCAAAACGCTTCTCTCTCGACTCTTGCTGCCCGCGCGCGCGCGGTGCCGGGTCCCACTTGTAATAAGGTTATAATCGTCCAAGTCGCACACTCACCGGTCGTCCATGGCGTCGGAGTCGACTTGGTGTCCATTGCTTCTCAGACTCAGACGCGCCGTCTTGCTTGCGGACGACGTGTGCGCCATGTTGGGTTCTGCTGGAGGAGAGGTCTAGTTCTCGCGTCGCCCGCTAGGGCCGACCCCGGCGGCGGCGGTCGTGCGCCCCCTCGCTTGAGGACGCCGTCCCCTCTCTCTTCGGCGGCGGGGACGTCCGTTGAGCAGCGGCGGCTTCAATGTCACGCACCGGGGCCCCCCTTCTTCCCCACAGGAGGCAGCTGCACGTCGCCACGCCCGGGGACCGTCTGGCCAACACCTGTGGCTCGTGGGAAGTGGCCGGTGCTCTTCGGCGACGGGTGCGTTGGTCGGGGCTGGACGACGCCATCTTGCGACAACGCGCCGGCTTGCCCCCGCACACCAGCTTCACTCGCGCTCCCTACCACGGGTCTCCGGGGGCTTCGTACAAGCAAACACATCGGCGCGCCGTGCGCCCGCGCTCGCCGCGTCTGCAGCAGCCGCCGCCGCTGCTGCTGCTACGTGGACGTCGGCGGGTTGGGCGCGGCGGGGCGGCTTCGCTCTGGCGGTGTATCCTGTGGGACGCGCTTCGGTTGAAAGATGGCGGGACGGGTCCGCCCGATGGAAATGCCGCTGAAAGAACTTGGCGCATGAAGGGGCGATGGGCCGTCTTTTGATCAGTCGAGGTGTCGCGCCTGCAGTTGCATCGAAATTCTTCGCTCCTGGGCGGGCGAGTGAAAGAACGAACGGCCGCTGTGCCCGGTGCGCTCTCTTTACAAACGGTAGTTATTCGGCCAGACGGTCTTAGGTATTCTGGGCTGATTAGCGTCCAATCTGTGTTGTCTTCCTCGTAGCTATACTTACATCTAAGCAAACTCTCAGGACTGGTCAGCCAGTTGTCGAAGTTGTCGTTCAACTTACTCATTTTCTTTCATTTGGTGTAACGAGAGCACATACTTCCCTATTGGGGCCATTCGGGATTAGTAAATTGCCGGGTCATCAAAGAGCAAAAAGGAAAGAAAGCTGCTGGATAGCGTTGCCACTTTTGAAGAAAAGAAAAGGAACTACAGCAACATTTCCTCAAGGACGTTTAGAACTTATCATAGCAAACTTAGACGTAAGAGGTACACAGTCCTTCCTCAACGTCAGTAAATATGGAAGTTCCGTGCCCTAATCTTTCAATGGCAAACAGGGAGAGGCCGGTTCGTGGGGCACAATTTTCCTTGCATTTGCCGACGCATCGACGTTATAGTAAGACCGCGAAAATAAAAAAAGTCCCAGGCCTGACAACAGATCTGTCACCGAAAGACCTCAGTCCGCGCGTATATAGCGATTCCCGAGTGACTTTGCGTCTCTTTGACGTTTTTGTTACCTTGTTTCTGGCGCTCCAAGCGCCTTAACATGAGATCAACTTACAGAAGGAAATTCATTTGTGATGTAGAAAGCGTGAATACCACGCTTTCCGCCGTTGTTACGGGTCTAAAATTCAAGAGTACAAGTCTACCAGCTTTCAACACTCCAAGGCCTGCTATGTCTGAAGGACGCTTTCTTGTTGCTGAGCCTGCCATGACAGTGGACGGCCCGAGTGCTCCCGTTTCAAGAAAGAGTAGAAGTGAGCTTGCTGGGGCGAGTTTTCTTCGAATTGGGGACGCGACCTTCCCAGTGGTGCATTCCCATCGTGCGCAACAAAAACCCTATATATGCCTGGCCTGAACAGGGAGAAACAACTACGAGTAGTTGGTTCTTTACTCGGAGAATCGATATGTAAACGAATGAACGAAGAAACTGCAACATCCTGAAGCCGGCCGTCCACGTCACGTACCAATGACCACGCTCACTATTTCATTGCCCCTCACTGGAACCCTTCATGGCATGTCTGTTTCGCACGGAACCTTGAAATCATCAAGGTTCCATTGTTAGGCAGATTGGCTCTATAGCCTATGAGCGTTTTCTATTCTGTAAATACACTATGAATATTTCCGTGCCCGCTGTTGTGATGATTTGTGTCTCACAGCAACAGAATCGACTATTTCTTAAGCAAAATCGCTGGCATACTGAGATGTGCATGTCAATGTTCTTGTCAGCTTAGACGGATATGGTAGTACTAAAGGTGGATACTTCGCCTGTGGAAATGTCTTTACATGACAGCCATATTGGAGTCTCTCCTTGGATAAATATAAGTACTGCAGTAGAATCATCCTCTCCTACACGTACTTGAAACAAGAACATACGCCTACTTCAATAATTTAAGTAGCCGCGATTGGCTGAATTTGGTTCTCAGGTCTTTATAAAGGCAAGGTGTGTCCTTTCCGCGAACTCAGCTAAACTCTGCGAACTCAGTTCACTTGGCGCTGAGCCGTGCTCCCTTTTAATGGTCTGCAGAAATATGCGCCTATTTCCTTTCCATCGAACCACTCTCTCTCTCAGTTCACCATTTCTGCGAACTCAGCAAAAGTTGCTTGCGAGCCATTTCTACCTGCCTGACGGGTCTTTTCATGCATGTATGTCCCATTGCGCTCAAATAGGTTTCGCGAATGGAGTCTTCGCGTCCTGCCATGTTGTCAAGGCCTGGAACGTGCGGTGCTTGCATGGAGTTTGAGCGCTGGGTAAAAGAATTATTATTGTTGAATTCCTGCCCGCCACTGCGGTCTAGTGGCTATGGCACTCGGCTGCTGATCCGAACATCGCGGGATTGAACCCCGGTCGCGGCAAGTGATTTTTTATAGAGGCGAAATGTTGAGTCCCGTGTACTGTGAGATGTGAGTGCACGTACACGGGCCTCACATTTGGTGGTCGAAATTTCCGGAGCCTTCCGCTACGGCGTCTCTCATAATTATATCTTGGTTTTGGGACGCAAAACCTCAGAAATGAATCAATCAACTGAATTCCAATATCGTAGTCTGAGCAGAAGTTTGTTTCTATATGACAGGGATGTGGACGCAAGCCATGTGTCGTACTGAGACTGTCGGGATGGCTACAGGCAGTTAAAGCTGCTTCGGGGAAATCGGCGGAGTGGACCATATCTTCTCGTGATGCATTTTCTTCACTCTTTTTACCAGCTTGACTGCGCTGCGGGAGTAGTGTGTTTTCACGACAATGATGGACGACTCGACCGCCTCTATAGATGCCGCTACCAGTTCTGCTTCTGCCTTCAACGAATCCGGTAAACCGGTATCCGTGAAACGTAAACGTGACGTAGTCTATGGAAAAACTAAAATCCTGTATTATTGCATCTTTCGAACCTGTAATTTCGCCTCCCCGTCATCGTCGCCCACCCGCGAGGTGTCTCCACGGAGGAAGGAATTAAGAGATCTTACCCGAGACACGCCCTATTTGGTGACCGGAACTCTCCTGGTGTTCTCCGTAAGAGAAGTAAGACAAAATTTATGTGACATTTGGTTTACAGTTGACATTTAGGTTTACAGTTGCACAGCGAGACGCGTCTCAACAGAGTTCGAGCGGCCAGTTGAAGTCGATGTACTAAAGTGAGAGTCGTATGATATATATCCACTATTTCTTGATAACTTTATTTATATACCTTACGGAATGACCTCCTCCCGAGTTAGCAAGGCTTCACGCTGGACGTTTATAGCATGACATTTGAAGAGAGTTTTAAAGGGGAACTCCGGCGGTTTTTCCGCCACATTCTGATATGTCTGTTTTCCGATGGCACTAATAGTCCTGTAGCAGGCGGGGTGGTTCAATTTGCTCAGAAACTCATCAATAATATGAAATAACCGAATTAACGATGTGCTCAAACCGAACCGAAGCGGGTAGACGTTTCGTGCAGGGTATGCGATGGTGCACAGCCTCATCGCAATCAGAAATATGGAGCTGGTGCCCGAAAAATGAAATCTACGATGTCATCCGACGATGTATTGAATTACGGCTTTTCTTAGCTTAGCAGTGGTGACTTGAGCGCTGAAGTACCACCGTTTTGCTCTTGACCGGCCGCCTGCTCAGGTATATTTTTTTTTTTTTTTTGTGGGGTTTTACGTCCCAAAACCAGCCCTGATTATGAGAGACGCCGTAGTGGAGGGCTCCGGAAATTTCGACCACCTGGGGTTCTTTAACGTGCACTGACATCGCACAGCACACGGGCCTCAACATTTCGCCTCCATCGAAATGCAGCCGCCGCGGCCGGGATTCGATCCCGCGACCCTCGGATCAGCAGCCGAGTACCTTAGCCACTAGACCACCGTGGCGGGGCAGGCGCATAAATACTGTCGGAATTGCAGAGTCGCTCGGCGACTATGGAATAATCGTTGTTTCTATGTGCCGCGTACAATTGACAGTATCCAACAACGTTGCTGTGACTCCGTCACGAGCTGCCCTGTCCCCGTGAGTTATTTATTTATTTTTTTAAACATACTGCCAATCCCAATAGGGATTATTGCAGGAAGGGCAAAAAGCATACATAGAATACAAAAATGACAAAAAATACAGAAATACAGAAATAAAATTGGCAGAAACAATATCCCAGGTTTGGAAAACTATCCTTTAAATATAGTGAAGTAATATTGTGTTGTTGTTTACGAAAATGCGCAACACCGGAAAAATGCACAAGATAACATCATATACACAATCCATCATACACAGCGTATACACATCATACAAACCATGAAGCGGGAGCATTACAAAAAAAAAAAAGAAGGAATAAAGCTTAAATAGGAGCATAAGTAACGAGGTCGACGTGATAGTGTTGAACCCTTGTTCAGGAACGTCTGAGGAATCATGACTATGAAGCTTGAAAGTGAGTTTCGCAGGATTGTAAAAACGTGTCTAGTGATGGACTGAGAATGATATGTGAGGTAGGTCGTTCCATTCTCTAAGTGCAGCAGGAAAAAACGAAAATCTGAAGCACTCAGTGTTAAACGGTAGTTTCGCAGCGAGTTGTTGACACGCCACTATGAAACCGCACCCACTAAACCGAAAGTGGGTATTTCGGCAGCTGTATAAAAAGTATGTTGATTGCGTTCCGAAGCACCATAGTACTCTATAGGGTTTTCCACATAAGTGCTTTTATTTAGGGCAATAATACGAAGGCGTCTAAGGTGCTCGTCCAGTTAGAGTTAGGCGCTCGCTCGCGAAGTCGAGAGGCTGCTCCGAATCTGCCATTGGAATTCAACATGAGTGCCCCACATTTCGAAGACGGATCTGTTTTCTGGTTGTTGACAGTGCTTCAAAGTTTTCCGTCGAAAGCAGGCGCGCAGCTGCTTCGATGAATGAATGGATGAATGATGGTGGTATTCGAGGTTTGGAAACACGCCAATGAGATACACAGGCTTTGAAGTAAATAAATAAGCAGTTTCCGCGACGTATATTAAAGCATAGCGCAACGTCGTGAGACAAGGAAGAGGAAGCAGGGGGCAGTGAAATATAGAAGAACGGAAAGGTCAGCTTCTCGAAATGAGCGGTGCCTATCTCTCCATTGGGGTCATTGTGACCAAACATACCGCCTCTAGATGCCGCTACCAGTTCTGCTTCTGCCTTCAACGACTCCGTTAAACCGGTATCCGTGAACGTAAACGTAACGTAGTCTATGGAAAAACTAAAATCCTGTATTATTGCATCTTTCGAACCTGTAATTTCGCCTCCCCGTCATCGTCGCCCACCCGCGAGGTGTCTCCACGGAGGAAGGAATTAAGAGATCTTACCCGAGACACACCCATTTGGTGACCGGACTATCCTGGTGTTCTCCGTAAGAGAAGTAAGACAAAATTTATGTGGCAGTTGGTTTACAGTTGACATTTAGGTTTACAGTTGCACAGCGCGACGTGTCTCAACAGAGTTCGAGCGGTCAGTTGAAGTCGATGTACTAAAGTGACAGTCGTATGATAAATATCCACCATTTCTTGATAACTTTATTTATATACCTTACGGAATGACCTCCTCCCGAGTTAGCAAGGCTTGACGCTGGACGTTTATAACATGACATTTGATGAGAGTTTTAAAGGGTAACTCCGGCGGTTTTTTCACCACATTCTGATATGTCTGTTTTCCGATGGCATAATAGTCCTGCAGCTGGCGGGGTCTAAAAAGCTTAAAATTCATTTTCACGAAAACTAGATGAGCTGCAAGAGCATGGCTTGGCATATATTGTTATAGTACCGATGAGGATATATACTGGAATTTCATTGAGGTCAGTGGATACTAAATATCGCTGGAGTTGCCCTTCAATGTGGCTAGTCCCAGAAACATTCTCAGTGGATGGAATTCTGTGGTCTCCGCAAACTTGCATCTTTTGAACTGATTCTTGTATGGTGCTTACGATTTGGACCGTCGATAATCTTCAAATTGCACCATCTCAACATTCGCTCTGGTACCCCGCCACGGTGGTCTAGTGGTTATGGTACTCGGCTGCAGGTCCGAAGGTCGCGGGATCGAATCCCGGCGGCGGCGGCGGCGGCGGCTGCATTTCGATGGAGGCGAAATGTTGAGGCCCGTGTGCTGTGCGATGTCAGTGTACGTTAAAGAACCCCAGGTGGTCTAAATTTCCGGAGACCTCCACTACGGCGTCTCTCATAATCAGAGCTAGTTTTGGGACGTTAAACCCCACAAATCAACATTCGCTCTGCTGAACGCGCCAAAAGCTTGCAAAGCTCTCTGCTGTTGCGTTCGCGCATGTGCATTCATAACTTTGCCCTCGCCCTTTTACCACGGCGTTACTTTATAAAGGACTACTGTCCACGCCGTGGGGCCCTTTTCTTTTGGTACGCCTTCTGTCGGCAAGCAAGCCGCATTAAAAGTACAGTACGTTCTTCCTTCTCGTGGTGTTCTTCTTCTCCCGGCTCTGAGCCCTACTCGGCCAAACGTAACACTGCATCTATAGCGCGGCCTCGTAGGTCCATACGTGCATCTTGGAGTGTCAAAGGTAGGAAGTTTCACTAAGCGTCACTACATAGCACATGGACTATCGGTATGTATAGCAAACGGGAATCAGAGCAAGCGAGTTTCCAGCAGCTGATATAACGAAGAAAGGCGCACTAATGTGAATATTTATTATCCTTGGCCAGGGACCCGGAACCGGGGGAAGTGGGGGGGAAGGGCAGTCGCCCCTAACATTTTTTCCAGAGGGGACAGCCCCCCCCCCCCCCCTCCACACACACACACACACTTTCCAATCCTTACGCTGAAATCAAATTTTTGACAAGAATTTTCAGGCTGGTGGTTGTGTGGTCCTGCGCTCCCACGTCGTAGATCGTGCCAATTTCCGGATTAATTTAGTTAATCAGAGGCTACGAATCTTTATGGCTGAACTACGCACGAGAGAAATCTCCCACCGGTACTGCATTGCAGGACGAGTGCGTATATATATGGGGTGGCCAGTGAACGGTTGTACTGCGCGAGCATTCCGTTTTTTCAATCAAGAAACTTGCTAGCAGACTGCCAGTGTCAGCGCTGTCTCTCGCTGGCGAGGGCGCGTTCACGTTCCTTGCGACTGGTAAAGCGTTCATCGAAGAAAGGGCGTTTCCACAGTCAACGCGCGCCGTTCGCTTTCTGTCACCACAGCTGATGGAAGAGAGAGAGAGAGAGAAATCGCGCGCCGGAAGACATGCGCCGAGAGCGAGCGCGAACGTTGTTACGACGCGACAACGGACAAGCCTCGACGATAAGGAGCTTCGCCCCTAAAAAAATTCTTCTCCCTTCTTGCGTGAAAACTGTGTGTTTACACGAGGGCTCCGGAAATTTAGACCACCTGGGGTTCTTTAACGTGCACTGACAACGCACAGTACACGGGCTCTGGCATTCCGCCTCCATCGAAAATGCGACCCGCCGCGGCGGGATCGAACCCGCGTTTTTGGGTGGCAGCCGTACCGTAACCACTACACCACCGCAGCGGACAAAAGCTCGCTGTGTTGATGATGATGATGATTGTGGTTGGTTAGGAAAGGACGCTATTCCTGCAGCCCATGTAGGGAGCACGGCTAAGCGTCCGTGGGGTGGTGGGGGGAGGAAAGGGAATGAAAGAGATAGAGAGGAGAAAAAGCCCGTAGTGGAGGGCTCCGGAAATTTAGACCACCTGGGGTTCTTTAACGTGCACTGAAAACGACAGTACACGGGCTATGGCATTTTCGCCGCCATCGAAAATGCGACCGCCGCGGCCGGGATCGAACCCGCGTATTGGGTGGCAGCCGAGTACCGTAACCGCTACACCACCGCGGCGTTCGCCATGTGCATTGCATCAACTTTGCCCTCGCCCTTTTCCCACGGCGTTACCTTATAAAAGACTACTGTCCAGCCGTGGGGCCCTTTTCTTTGGACGCCTTCTGTCGGCAAGCATGCCGCTTTAAAAGTACAGCACGTTCTTCCTTCTCGTGGCGTTCTTCTTCTCCCGGCTCGGAGCCCTACTCGGCCAAACATAACCTTGCATCTATAGCGCGGCCTCGTAAGGCCCATACGTTCATCTTGGAGTGTCAAAGATAGGAAGTTTCACTAAGCGTCACTACATAGCACATGGACTATCAGTATGTATAGCAAACGGGAATCAGAGCAAGCGAGTTTCCAGCAGCTGATATAACGAAGAAAGGCGCACTAATGTGAATATTGTTATCCTTGGCCAGGGACCCGGAACCGGGGGGAAGTGGGGGGGGGGGGGGGGAAGGCAGTCGTGCCTAACATTTTTTCCAGAGGGACAGCCCCCCCCCCCCCTGCACACACACCACCTTTCCAATCCTTTACGCTGAAATAAAATTTTGGCAAGAATTTCAGGCTGGTGGTTGTGTGGTCCGGTGCTTTCCCAAGAACTGGACTACACGCGGGCCCACCACACAACCAATCGGATGGCGCAGTCTGCGGAGATGTTCAGTACTTCCAAAATTTCCAACCGTTTTTAAAGTGTATACCAATGTAAACTAAGCGAGGATGTAAATATGCAAAAATGAATTCAAACATCATTACTGGATGTAATTAAAACTACCAATAATAATGTAATGCAATGTAAATAAATAATAAAAATTTGAGAACAAATAAATAATAAACACAACATACAAAGACAATACTCCCCCCCCCCCTCCCCCGCCCGCCGCCCGTTCAGACACGTCCGTGCCCTTGGCTTCGTAAATGTAACTTTTCACAGTA
>JABSTT010004881.1:0-17776 GCA_013339685.2 Hyalomma asiaticum
TCTGTGTTGTTTTTTGTTTGATGCTGTGATGTCAATAAAACGTAACTGTTCTTATATTTCTTTCTTTAGTGCTATATTCTTTTTATTATTTTGCAAACATCATGAAGATGTGGAGAACCTCGGTGCGCTAGCTACCCACATTACAAATCTTGATTCAATGCAAATCATGTGTTACGAGGTCACTTGGGTAAGCCGAATGTAAAAGATATATCAATGAAAGGCCAAGGTCGTGGTACATCTAGGAAAGTAAAATACTGTGGTTCTTCTCAAAACTTTGTTGAATTCCTACGAGAAACGCGTCCACGTTTGATTGAGCTTTAATTACACAAATCCAGAGCGCCGTGTAGCGCCTGCCATACGGTGTCGAAAATTTCAGCGCGCATATATGATACGCAAGACTTGTGTGGAAAGGTAAGATATTCAAAAACACCACTCTAGTGGGGAACGTGCTACCACACACAAAAAAATGAATTTCGTGCCGCTGACGACAAAGATGACGTCACATTCGTGTTTACGGGATGTGAGGTCAAAACAAGGTTATTTTTGTTTCCGACGCATATTTCCCTTCCTCAGATGACGGCGCTAAGCTCCATACGAGCCGACATTCTCCAGACATATGGGCTTCTATGGAAACTCGTGCCATGTAACACTTACCCCGCTGTAACTAAGTTGCGCACCTATGAATTTCTATTCGTAGATTCTTAACGCCGTTAATAAACGCGAAGCACTTGTTACCGAACTTCGGTGACTTTGAGTCTATCTATCTATCTATCTATCTATCTATCTCTCTATCTATATCTATCTATCTATCTAGCTATCTATCTATCCTATCTATCTATCTATGTAGCCGCCTACGCCTCGGTGCATCTCCTGGTCGTCTGTTCACATGGTACACTCAGTATTGAGAGGTATAGTGCAAATGTACGATGAAGATGAATGCCTGATCTTGACATCACTGACATATCCTGCTCGTTATGTACGTCACGATCAACGATACTGCTATGACGTGTGGCTCACAACCGTAGTGCTTGCCCCGTGGTACACGGGTATGCGCCACTGGTGTCTGAATTTTACAGAGCCTATGTCGATCAAGGACCAACTAAATATCCGTTTAGCATATCAGTAGAACATAATTAAAAGGAAGAAAGGCATGCCTTTCGTCATAGCTTGCGATTGTAGAGTAGACATAACAAACACACAGACACACGTAGCCTAGCAAGCAACAGGTGGGTGCCGCAGACAGGCCTGCTATGTGCGAGGCAAGCACGCTACAAATAGGCTACGGCGGCCCGTCCCACTCTGTTATATGTCCAATCAAGCCTACTGCACCACTCAGCATTTGTGATGATAGTGCTCGCGTAAGGAGAACAGCGCTGCTAATGTGTGCTAAAGGGCAACTCCGGGGATTTTTCATTGTCCACTGCTCTCAACAAAATTTTCAATATATGTTCTCCTCGGTACTGTAATAATATATACCAAGTCAGGCGGATGTCGGTCATTCAGTTTTCCTGTAAATGAATTTTAAATATTTTTAGCGGATTCTCACGCGGGCCACCCTGTGCTTTTAACGTCATCGTCCTCGCGATGCCTACCTGAGCGGGCCTTCAAAAGTAAAACGGCGTTACTTCAACAAAGATCAGAAAAGCTGTCATAACTCAATATATCGTTGGATGACCTCGCCAGTCGCATTTCTTTGGTGCCAGTTCCATATTTCTGGTGACAGGAAAGTTGTGACGTCACTGCACAAGCTCCACGAAGCATCTACCCGTTTCAGTTGCTCATTTAAAATTATTGGTGTGTTTCTGAGCAAACTGAACCACCATGGCGGTTACAGGACTATCAGTATCATTGGAAAACACTGACACCCGAACATGGAGAAAGAACCGCCGGAGTTGCGCTTTAAGCGCCACCATACCAAGGAAATAAAAAAATGCACACAACTTCCGTGTTCTACTTTCACTCGACATGGTTTTGTGCTGCTGCGCTCGATACCGTAGGAATACCTAAATCAGCCATCCTTATGATGCGTACATCAGCACACCTTAGCGTGCATTTTCTCCTTAAAAAAAAAACAGATGTCTGCTGTGGACTAACGTTAGCGCCAACAAAACGTCGTACCGGTACCTGCAATTCAGCCGCCACGGTTCTGCCGGCGTGCCTGGTTAGCAGGCTTTAACCATACGTGAACTGATGCGCGTTGCACAAAGAATTTGATACTACTCGTAGCACTTGGCTTACTGCTAAACATTTCATCATACACATTTTCCTCGCCCACTGATTCGTATGAGACCGACTCGACCAATGCGTATAATCTGCACAATTTCTTTTGCAGGCAAATTAAAAGCGTGTGGTTCACGAGGAGAAAATTGCCAGAGCACTGCTGTTCCATGTCCAGGGCTTGTCCACTCCTACAGAGAATGCCCACAAGGACAACATTGCTGCGTAGGCACCGTACAGTAGCAATTTTGCACCTGTGCACGCACCTTCATGACACTTGTATTTTTTTCTTATTAAATAAAGAAATACCTCGGTTGCTTCCCCTTGTTTGTTTGCATATTAGATTTGATTTGATTTTGTGGGGTTTAACGTCCCAAAACCAGCTCTGATTATGAGAGACGCCGTAGTGGAGGTCTCCGGAAATTTCGACCACCTGGGGTTCTTTAACGTGCACTGACATCGCACAGCACACGGGCCTCAACATTTCGCCTCCATCGAAATGCAGCCGCCGCGGCCGGGATTCGATCCCGCGACCTTCGGATCTGCAGCCGAGTGCCATAACCACTAGACCACCGTGGCGGGGCTTTGCATATTAGAGGGAAAAAGATGGTTATAAAAGGGAAAATTAGCATCCACCCGTTTTTGTAGCACAAAGCTACAAGGAAATCCATACGGATTTCTCAGAAATGAAAGCTTCCTAGTTGCCGAAACATTTGTCCTGGTCCGGGGTTCGAACCCGGGACCAAAGCCTGTCCGGGGCGCTCGCTCTGCCAATTGAGCTAACCAGGAGGCCAGCGATTGACAGCGCGAGGGCGAATCCATCGACAACTCTGAAGCACATGGACGTGAATATGGCAAATGAGTTCTGCGAAAACCCCCAAGGTGGAGTAGCGTTTATAAGAGGGATAATTAGCATCCACCCGTTTTTGTAGCACAAGGCTACAAGGAAATCCGTACGAATTTCTCAGAAATGAAAGCTTCCTAGTTGCCGAAAAATTCGTCCTGACAGGCGTTGGTCCCGGGTTCGAGCCCCGGACCAGGACGAACCTGGACCCCTTGCTCATAAGCGCGATGCGCTACGCGCATCGCGCTCAGGAGCAAGGGTCCAGGTTCTATTACCTGGTCACTCAAGGATTATTTATTTATTTATTTGCATCTAACTCGAATTTTTGCTGACGGACAACGCTGATTTTTCGTTCGCAAGCAAAGACACCGACGCCGACAACAACGCCGGAATTTCTGCGACGAGCTCTTTAACGCTATCGTGGCAACAACTTTTAAAAGTTGCAAATATTTTTGGCCGACACGAAGACACTTTTTATGGCTTGGACATTCTTGCGCATGAACATTACGTCGTCGACGGGCCACTTTTGGAGTGCAAGGTATGTACCAATAAAAACTTTATCGTCATGCGAGTCATTCAGAGATCGCCAAAAAATTGCCTATAATGGCCTTCATAGTCCTTTTTTCTCGGGATTAGCATCATGTGCAAGGATGTTGGACAGTAATCGCGGTGGTGCTTGCTAACTGAAGTTCCTTGTCACGCAGTGATAATTTGGCACCAGGGCAAATTCTACACCTGACGAGTATCGCACCCTGCAAGCAAAGGTGGCAGTTAAATTTGTATTCGTAAATGCCTCGAAGACTCTTCTTTTAATGAAATTGTTTATGGCCCAGTAATTCTCGTTGTTCGGCTGATTGGTGCATCCCATTGACAAAAAGAAACGTAATCCAGCCATGAAAACAGACGAACACAAGAAAACAGAGAGGAAGCAAAATAAGAAAAGGCAGCAGGGAAGACAGGCAGCCCATTCCCTGTTATCCTTGCTATTTTCCTGTGTTCGTCTATTTTCTTGGCCGGATTACGTTTTTTTTTTTTTTTGTTTATGTCTTAGCGCACAAGTCCGTCTTTAGTGTCTCTCTTGCTTTTAATAGCATGTATAAATGGGGGAATACACAAATCAACCTTTCAAAATGTTTGTTCTAGACACCCAATTAGCTATTAAGTCTTTTCAGACGCTTCCAGAGAACGTGTATATAGCTCACGCGCATGTGCTCGAACAAGCCTGGAGGCGCTTGCTCTACATTACATCGGAACGTATCGATGGTTTTAAATAAACAATTGGCCCATTGTGTTCCTTAGAGTGTGTCATCGGAAATACTGGCTGGGTGCAATTCTCGGGCAGTGCGCGCAGCAACCTCAAGGGACATTGAAAAATGCTTTCTTTTTGTTCTACAATGCCCTGTACAAAAAACTGATTGCGAGCCGGTTTCAAAAGAACTTTATTGTCCTGAACAAACAGAAAGGAACAGAGATGACGAGAGTATTTTCAGCTTCTGGATCCGAGATCGTTGCTGGTATCAGATACATAGTGGGGATATCACAATGCTATCAGTTCGTGTGCTATGTGTTCTCTGCCTTGTATCAGGCATTTTGGGTGAGTACTCACCTTCTTTCTAGGTTACCAATAATGTTATCATCTACCAACAGCGAAACATTTGCCAAAAATGCTTTTGACCGCTTGTTTTCTTGTTCTATTTCTTTGTATTTCACCGCTCGATGAATCAGAAACGCAGCTTGTTGTAATATGCAGTGAATCATCGTAAGACATTGACTGCTTAACATGAATACCATGAACAAAAAGCGTCCCCAGGATGTGCAAATCCTTGTTTTCTTGACGTGATCCTTAACAATGTAGACGCTACCCTAATGCTCAACCAGTTGTCTTGTAAGTCGCTGACCCCTATTGCTTGGTGTTCTGTTGGTTGACTGAAGGGGAACTCTGGTTGACTGAGGCACACGTCAGGTCAATTTTGTGTTCACTGGCACAAACCCAAATATTCAATGCACGTACAAGCCACACGTGAATTCATTCTTTCGTTTGTGAGGCCTTTATCGGCATGTCCCATACCGTGAACACAATATTCTACTTTTTTTATTTCGATAATTAGCGTGATGGTTAAATGGCCATTATGTCTGGTACTTAAACGTATGCTCTGGTATCATATCCAACTCGTGCCGCTCTAAACATGGTGTTTTAATTGAATTCAACTTTAGCATAGTTATTTTTTGTATTCGTGATTACAACCCCAAACCCTATGGGAATCGAAGGCTCTGAGCAAGAAACATGATGCCGCTAGATTGTATCGCCATAATATTTTGTTCTTCATGAGGCGCCATCAATTCTTCACTGTGGCATTTCTAGAGTAAAATCGCGCGGATATTGACACGTACGGTTGTGCTGCTTTAAGTCACGACCACGTGACAATGTGTTGCAACGATGGTTTTAAAAGACATAGTTCTGACAACAATTGTTCTGCCAAGTAAAAAACTACAGGCTCAAAAGCGTTCATTGTCTTTACTTCTTGGTGCAGAAAGAACACGATGTATTTTTTTTCCTTTTCATTCCTGTATAGAAAGAGTTACTCGTTCAGGTACGAGGAGGTTTCTAGGGTTCACAGCTGCACAAAAGTCACGTGCCAAGCATGTACAATTAAGGAAGCTGACGAACCTGTACAAGCATTGCCATTATTCTTTGTTCCTTCTCGAAGCTTTATAGGAATGGCATTGCAACTGTAGGAGATGACGCCTGAAGTAAACGCTTATTGTAGGCAGAGCTGTGGATACAATAAATATTGATAGAGCTTTATGCGCCAGAGCCGCGATACAATTACGCGACGCATCGTAGCGGAGTGTTCGAGTAATTTTGTGCAACTGGATTTCTTTAACGTGCGCCGACAACAGCAGTACACGTGCCCCTATCATTTTTGCCACCAAGGAGAGTGGGAAAGCCTACCAGTAAGCGTTGCTACCATTTTCGTGAAAACGTAATTCAATTCAAATTCGATTCAACTCAATTTTATTTCATCTCAAGGATGAGGGCAGGCTCGCGAACAAAGTGACGCTTGCCAGTTAAGGGGAACTTGAGCCTCCCCGATACATGGAAGCAACGAGAACATGGGCGATGGATGATGAACACAAACCACGAAAAGTGGGGCGCAGTAACAAGTGGAAATGTACACGTAAAACAATGCTATGCACAAGATCTAACATACAGTTCGGTTAAATATCAACGCATCACTAATACCTACGAAAGCCACAAGGAATCAGACGCTAAAATGCTTTAAAGTAACAGCGTCTACTACGAAATATGACAACACCACATAAACGACGCAAAAAAAAAATAGAATGCCACAATACCGAACAAGAAATTGGGTATGAGGAAGGCGACAGCAGGTACGGCGGTCACTGCGGGAGAAGAGTACTGCTAATTTCGGCCACCTGTCTCAAGAGAGAAAGCGTGACCTTCAGGCAAAGCCTGTCGTCTCGTGCCTTGTAAACAGGGTCTTCGCTACCCGAACGATCTTGGACAATGCACATCTACGGATTTATCGGGAACGATTGTGCAGTAGCACATGTTTACATACCCGCACATGTAAGTTGCCACACATCAAATTTCTTCTAGAAAATGAACAAGTACTGTGTTCTACGTTCCAGCGCTTGCCGACTGCTGAATCTCCCGCTATGCATGGCGTTAGGCACTTCCTGTCTAACAACGCCAGCGAACCGTCCCGAACGACTACAATACACGTAAATAGTAAAAATGGCGAGGTTCCTCTAAGTCGTGCAAGGCTTAAACACAGCGATGGTGGTCGCTTTGACGTTTGACAAGGTTGAGGATAGAGCGTAGCTGGTGACATTCCCCATCACCTTTCCCTCTTTCACACCCTAAGTTCCCATTCCCTTTCCTGCCTACACTATGCTGTAGAATACTATGCTCTGCCCCTGTACCATGCTCCTTTCCCATCCCCTCACTTCCCTCTTGCCTTTCTCACCTCTCGCTACATTACAGTGCACAGGACTATTCTATGATCTGCCCTCTCTTCCTTGTCCTCATCCTCACACTCACGTTATTCCTGCTCACCGCCATCCTCCTTCCCCGCTCCTACCGCACTATAGGTGCGAGACTAGGCTATGCTCACTGTCGCTGCTCGTCAGCCTCACCTCTCTTTAAACGCTTCCTCCATTCCAACCTCAGCCTCAGTTTCCTTTCGTGATTCTCGCTACCATACATTGCTGTGCTCTACGCCTGCTTTCCTCAAACTCATGTCAGTCCTCCTCCACTCCTACAGTATACTGTACGAGACTACGCTGCGCTCTCCCTTCTCCCTTCGCCCCTTTCCTCACTTCATTCTTCTTAATCCTCACCTCCCTTTACCATACCTTTTCATTTCCCTCCTCCTCTCCCTTTCCTTACCACAACTACGCCAACTGGAGCGCAGCTAAGGCAAGGAAAAGGTGACTGAAATACATCTCGAAAAGAATATGGGGCGGCACGGCTGAAATTTTCACCGCTGCGATATGCATTCGACAAACAGATTCCGAAATATTTCGGCGAAATATTCAGTGTACATTTAAAAACGTCTCATTGAAATCCTAGCGTTCATGCGCTGCCAAAAAGACTATGCGACACTACAGGCCGGCCTAGGTACCATTCGGTTACGTTTCGGGGATGTGAACTTAAGATATCTTTAAGCTTAAAGGTACAGTTACCTCGCGTTTGCTTAAAATAATGGGTTTATTTGAAATCTAGAAAGTTGATTGATTTGTGGGGTTTAACGTCCCAAAACCAGCTCTAGAAAGTAAGAACGTACTTCGAAACCGTACGGTTCCGCCGTTCAGAAGCAACGGTGCAGCACCTTTGTTTTCACGTGGCCTCCGAAGGCGCGCCAACCTCGTAGGTTTGTTAGCGACTAAGGTGACGTCAACGGAAGAGTTGAGGGGAACGTGCACAGGTGAAACTGAAACCGCGTTTTTATCGCTCTGAATAAGCCCAGACGATGCAATGGATTTGGTTTGGTTTGTGGGGTTTTACGTCCTAAAAACAGCTGTGATTATGAGAGACGCCGTAGTGGAGGTCTCCGGAAATTTCGACCACCTGGGGTTCTTTAACGTGCACTGACATCGCACAGCACACGGGCCTCAACATTTCGCCTCCATCGAAATACAGCCGCTGCCGCCGGGATTTGATCCCGAGACCTTCGGATCTGCAACCGAGTGTCATAGCTACTAGACCACCATGGCGGGGCAATGCAACCGAACGATGCATATTATTGATTGAAGGGTCAGGATTCCCAATACACAGTTCGTTAAAAATCTCCGAAAAACGTTTCACGGCCCCTATAACGCTAGCACTCACGTGCACCCAAAGCAGAGATGCACCTTTCGTCGATGAAAAATGCACTATACGATGCATTCTTAGACGTCGTTCGTTGAAATATTTCCACGGAATGGAAGAAATTTGCACGAAAGCATACCGAATGGACGCAGACCATAAGTACTCCTGTGATACTGTTTATAACACATTAGAAGCGCAATTCCCATTGCAGAAGCACCGACATTACAATTGTTGGTGCAATCGGTTTACTTACTGTATAGAACCCTGTCGGAGCACCCGCTGTAGCCAAGCGGTAGCATGCTTCCACGGCCCCTCGATCAAAAACACAAGTGTATTTTTTATCGAGTGGCCGTGGTACTTGCTTCACACTTCGAGGGTCCTTATTCGATACTCTCCTACCGCTTGGTAAGTTGCATGTATGTCTGTCTGCTTGTTATGTCTACGTTTGAATTGCAAGCTACGACAAACGGCGGGCATTTGATGTTTTAAGAGCGGAGCTCTCAGAGCTGGCCGTCCGGCGTCAACCGCGAACAGGAGAAGTGGCCACCATCTCCCTCTGCGAGTGTGAATGGGAAGCGAAGCTGTATCAAAGACCCCACATTCCGGATATGCGGTTTTCACTTCACACGACGGCTTCAAATGACGTAAAAAGGCCCTTTATGAAGGAGCTGCAACATGGGGAAGTGTAGAGCGTATTACTAAAGTCACTGCATATAATTTTTACGGCGAAGATGTTTAGGTTGAGGTCGTGCGTCCTTGATCACCAGAAAACTGTTATCATCATTAGCTCTGGTTCGCAAGGGGTGCTCGCTTACCTCTTCAGTGCAATGGTCGATGTGCGGCGTTTGCACGGGCGTTTCTTTTTATTCCGATAGCAAATATATTGACAGTTAAACGTGGCTTTAGCTTTCGCCATCGTCCGCGTATATATATATGTATATATGGCTGCGGCTTCAGGAAATGACCTTGGCCTCGGTAGAATAAGGAACAAAAGAGAGTAAATACGAAGCACATTGATTTTTCACAGTATATTGTCACGTGGTCGTGACTCACGCAGCACTCAAGGCGAAGCACGCGGAACTCAAGCGATGTCAGGCGAACTCTTTATTGGGCGAACTTGTGCCCAGCAAACCAAAGCCAATGACGACGCACAGCACTAGTGGCGTGTTCTATCAGCGTCAAATCAAAGCCGAACAGCGGAGCGCGCGCCACCAGCACTGTTAACATTACAGTGCGCGCCGTCCTGTCATCACCACTGACAGGCGAGCACATCCGGTGTGGCAGCACTGCGCGATCCCCCTACAGTGCGATATCCTCACTTCTGTTCCAGTTTTCGTATGGTGATAGCGGTGGCCGGCGTGAGCGTGCCAAGCGCTTTTCATCGTATCGCTCGCAGTTCTTCGCTTTTACTCCAGCGCTGCATTGCAATCAGCGTCGGGGCACGATAAAAAGAAAAGATAAATCTAATCGCTTTGTGTTTGATTTCAAGCTATCGTCTTTTCTTGTTCAGCAGCACTGCTTTTGCTTTACCTGCACCGTTTCTTTTGTTTTTGGAGATCTAGCCGGAAACGATTAATTTAACCTGAAATGCCGAGCTGCAGGATTTCCGCTTCTGTTTTCCTTTTTTTTCTTCCTTTCAAAAATCCGAGTGGGAAAACAGGCAAAAGAAAAATGGCAGATCCCACGTGCAGTGGGAATCAAGGAAATACGAAGCACGCATCAGGAACGTGAAATTTATTTGCAGTGTTGACTCACTATACCGAGTTTGGTACATATGAAGTTTACGAAACGGCCGCAAGAGCACCAAGACAGTGGCATGTAAACCATGCTGCCCATGAAACGCGTGTCATGATTCTAATCTTATGACCTGTCCTTTACGTTCGTCATGCTGTCGTGTTGTGCCATAGCAATTTTGGTATGCATCCCATTAACGAAACGCGTGGCATGTAAATCATGCCGTCCACGACATGCATGTCATGCTTTTCATGTTATGACCTGTCATTTATGTTCGTCATGCAGTCATGTTGCGTACCAGTTCTCCTATACATACCACTAACGAAACGGCCAAGAGTGCACCAAGACCGTGGCATGTAAATCATGTCGCTCATGACATGCATATCATGATTTCCATGTTATGACCTATCATTTACGTTTGTGATGCAGTCACATTGTGGCATCCCAATTTTCGTATACATCCCGCTAACGAAACGCGTGGCATCTAAATCATGTCGCTCATGACATGCATATCATGGTTTTCATTTTGTGACCTCTCAGTTATGTTCGTCATGCAGTCATGTTGTGACATGCCAATTCTCGCATACATCCCATTAGCGAAACGGCCAGGAGAGCACTAAGACCGTCACATGTCAATCATGTCACTCATGACATGCATGTGATGATTTTCGTGTTATGACCTGTCATTTATGTTTGCCACGCAGTCATGTGGCGGCATGCCAATTTCCGTATATGTCCTATTAACGAAACGAGTGGAATGTAAATCATGTCGCGCATGACATGCATGTCATGCTTTTCATGTTATTATCTGTCACTTATGTTCGTCATCCAGTCATGTTGTGGCATACCAATTTTCGTATACATCCCATTAACGAAACGACCAGGAGAACACCAAGACCGTGACATGTAAATCATGCCGCTCATGACATGCATGTCATGCTTTTGATGTTATGACCTGCCGTTTTTGTTCGTCAGGTAGTCATGGTGTGCCATACCAATTCTCGCATACGTTCCATTAGCGAAACGGGCAGGAGAGCACTAAGACCGTGGCATGTAAATCATGACGCTCATGACGTGCATATCATGATTTTCATGTTATGACCTGTCATTTATGTTCATCTTGTGGCCATGTTGTGGCATACCAATTTTCGTAAATATCCCATTAGCGAAACGGCCAGGAGAGCACAAAATCGTAGGCGGCTAGATAGATAGATAGATAGATAGATAGATAGATAGATAGATAGATAGATAGATAGATAGATAGATAGATAGATAGATAGATAGATAGATAGATAGATAGATACGCTCAAAGTCGCCGAAGTTCGCCAAGAAATGCTTGGCATTTAAAAAATCGCACTTCAGTTGGGTGGCGCTGTGCTACCAAACCGGATGTGTGGGCCTGTCTGCGCTGATGACTGGACGGCGCGCACTATGCTGTTTCTAATGCTTGTGGCACGCGCTCCGCTGTTCGGCTTTCATTTGACTCTGATACTGCAGTCGTCGGTCGACGGAAAGACTGACAAGCGGCTCGATGCGTCGACCTTTATACACACGTCATAACTCGCTCTCGCATTATCTGTGGAATTCCAGAAGTTACTCAAATGTGCGCGTCAGCATGCAAAGTTTCAAGAATGGTCGACGCGGTTCCCGAAGTGACATTCAAGATAAACGCGGCTTGCGTTGAGCATAACAGAAGTGATAACGGCGCTCGCCGTAAACAATCTAAGCAAGCGCGCGGTTTGCAGGAAAGTTATAACGGCCTTCTAGTTAAACAAACGAAAACAGCCGCACATGTCACTGCCCTGCTCTGAAAAGCATCGTCCCGATGCTAAAAACTGAACATACAAGTGAGAGTAAATGCAATAAATTAACAATACGTCACCGTTAATTAGCGCGCGTAATAAGGTTTCAGTCGCACCACATGTACAACTTCGGGTCGTGCACGGCGCCGCTGGGATGACTTTAAGCCATCGAGAACCACCTCATAGTCCAGTTCACCACAGCATCGGAGTACCTTGCAGGGTCTGAAATACAGGCGCAAAAGCTTCTCACACAGCCCGCGTCGTATTGGCGTCCAGGCCCAGACGAGGTCCTCGGGTTGGTATTCTTTGTGGCGTCGTCGAAGGTTGTAGTGGAGCCTGTCGACCGTCTGCTGGTTCTTGATACGCAAGCGAGCGAGCTGTCGAGGTTCTTCGGCGCGCTCCAGGTAGCTGGCAACGTCGATGTCTTCGTCGGAGCCGACCGGTAGCATGGAGTCAAGCGTCGTTGTGTGGCTCCGTCCGGACACAAGCTTGTATGGAGCAAGCTGCGTCGTTTCTTGCACGGCCATACGGACACATACGGAAGTATGACGTCCCACGTCCTGTGTTCGGCGTCGACGTACATGGCCAGCATGTCGGCGATGGTCTTATTTAGACGCTCGGTGAGGCCATTCGTTCGCGGCGTGTCAATATTTATTACTGACGTTTCGTCTCGTGGACCAGCCTTTGTCAATATCATTGGGAAAATACCACAAAAGATATGGCTGTGCTATGGTCTAGTTAGATGTTAAGTGTCCACACTGGTCGAGTCTTTGTTGTCACAGGCGGTATAATACTGAAACACGTGTGGAGCATACCCGCAAACAGCGGGCCGAGCACTAAGCGTATGAGCCACACTTGACTTCAGCGTCGTAAATCATGACGTACATGACGCGATTATCTTGTTATTTATGTAGCGAGGAATCATTCACGTAGGTCATACATTTTTACTGTACTATCCAAATACTGGGGTATAACAGGGGAACGACTCAACCAGAAGAGCACGGAGACGTAGATAGATAGATAGATAGATAGATAGATAGATAGATAGATAGATAGATAGATAGATAGATAGATAGATAGATAGATAGATAGATAGATAGATAGATAGATAGATAGATCGGAAGTGACTGAAGTTGACCCAAGAAATGCTTCGCGTTTAACACCAAACTGCAACGCGGAGCCGCTGAGTAAAAAAAAATTGACAAAAAGAATTGCAACAGGGGCTCGTCAAAGAACAGGAGGCTAGAATAACAACAAACTCGTCAAAGAACACAAGGCTAGAGCTCAAGGGATATCGTCATCGCAGTAGAAAGTTAAACTTGTCCTTCCAGGTAGGCAACTTTACTGTCGAAAATAATTACTGAAAGCATGTTAATGCGATTGCCGCCTTACTTGAAAATATCGTAAGCTTCAACAATCTCCCTTTCTGCTCTATCTAGCGCCTTGTGCCCTTTTTGTTACTTTTGTTTGATTTCTTTTTTTGGGGGGGGCCGTTAAGTCTCATGCCCTTTAACATTTTTCTTCTTTTTTACCCTTACAATTTGCTCAGAAATATGTTGAACAAGTGATGCTATGCTAGGATTTAAATCCTTCGGTTTTGGTTTTTGGTTCTCGTTCAAATATAACCCATGTTCACGTGTGATGTTGTGCAAAATGTCTTGTGTTTTGTTTTTTATTTTGCTTTACTTTTGTTTTTGTACCTGCGCAATTTCTACGGCGTTCCTTTGCTGCAGCCGTATCTCCGTACATTTTCGTTGGTGATGATGTCTCCTGCACGTGCGTACAATCAGAGACTACGAAGCGCACTTTCCGGCTAAATGGAATCTCGAGGACTCAACTTTTGCCAGGCTATTGTAATTTTGAAAACCCATGCTCGTCCTTTGCTGTTTATAGCATACTTCCACATGTTTCTTCAATAAACAACAGTTAAATGTTATCGCCAGTTCCATCTATTTGTCTGTCCTAGTGTCGTTTTGCTTTGTTTTTCTTCAAGTTATTTATGTACACCTACAATCACATATGTGACGAAGAAACTAAAGCGATGTCTAAATACCTGTAGGATCAAAAATATGTATAACAAAAGACTTTAATGTGTAAAGCTTTACCGGCGATGGATATAACCGTTACGAGAGCGTAGCTTGCTTGTTTATACAGCGATTTTTCTTTAGCGGCAAGCGGAGGGCGCTCAGACTGCAAATCAAGCGGCAATAAGTGCAAGTTCATTCTATTTTGCCTGAAGAAAGATAGGGTAGACCTTCCTGGCTGTGGGTTCCTACAAACATGCTGCAAAGGTATGAGTGCTTTTATTTTTTCTTGTCTCAAAACACTTACTGATCGGAGAACCTTGAGTGGGGCACCAGTGAAAACATTTCGGTAATAAAGGGCAAAGAAAAGCATGTAAGGAATGCCAAACAATGTGTGTTTGACATAAAAACACAGTCAAAGCTAGCATAAAAATACAGCGATACTCTCCATGTTTTCATTAGTGCTGGCAGTAGACACGTTCTTGTGATGCCAAGCACGTCATGGCCACATATATATGTAGGGCACCCATATATATATATACCAACAAAAAAAAAGAAAGGAGTTACTTTAATGTAAGATCGGGCGGTCCCATGCCGCCCATTTCCCTCAAGGGTGGGTGACCTCCCACGCATACAGTACCTTCCAACTGCCGAGCACCATGCGGAAGGGCGCCTGTCCCTATTTTACCGGTAGGTACCTGGCGGCAGTGGCATGGATGCCACCTTGCCTACCATAACAAGGCGGACGCTCAACTATTTCACCAAGGCCGTGGTGGGTAAGGTGCGCCCAGGGGACCGGCCACGTCCTTATGGGGCCACCTTTCGAGACAAGTACACGTAACCTGAGCGCCAGGTGTGCACTCCTCTACCCGTGTTTAAGCCGGTGGGTGTCCGGCCGGCACTTGGATTTGAACCCGGTACCTACCGGAACGGAAGCGCACGCTCTCCTATTGCGCCACCGGTAGAGCGCCCGCTTCCGATGCGGTAGGCTGTTGAAAGGTTTGATGATTGATTTGGGGGGTTTAACGTCCCAAAACCAGCTCTGATTATGAGAGACGCCGTAGTGGAGGTCTCCGGAAATTTCGACCACCTGGGGTTCTTTAACGTGCACTGACATCGCACAGCACACGGGCCTCAACATTTCGCCTCCATCGAAATGCAGCCGCCGCGGCCGGGATTCGATCCCGCGACCTTCGGATCTGCAGCCGAGTGCCATAACCACTAGACCACCGTGGCGGGGCACTGTTGAAAGGTAGAATCATGGTAGGATCACGCGGCTTGTCACGGACTGGCGTAGGCTATATGTACTGTTCGTTCTCTCTGTTCGACTTCAGTTCGTCATAACTAAGACTGTTTAGCCCTGACGGAGCCAATGCCTGAATAAGAGCAAGTACAAACGTTGGCCCTATGGACATTTCCCTTTCTTCATCATTTGAAACGATCTGACCTTTTAATTTTCCTTTGAAGAGACCTGTCGTTGTATTACGTGGGTGAGAGGGCGGGAGGTAATATTGGAAGTAAAATGGACAACAAGCAGATTGGGTCACCACATCAAAGCACGACTCCCACGAATCGCAATGCCTAGAATAGTGAAGAACAAAAACGTCAGCGTATCAGTGAGCAAAAAAAGTCATTGTGTTATTATTATTATTATTATTATTATTATTATTATTACATATGGTCATATAAACACACATGCACACAAAGGGAAGAAGGAAGGAGCACGCTGGCAACTGCCACCGAGTGGGGCACAATGCCTGCTCATTCTTTCAGGAGGAGGGAACAGATAGAAGGGAAAGTTGGGAGGGGAGAGGAAATAAAGTAGAAAAAGAAAGAAATGAGGACAGGAAGACGAATAAACGCAGACGAAATAAAGACAATACATGGCTATAAGCGGGAGGCCGAACCAGTAGTGTTCAGAAAAGCTAAGAGGGCTCGGTGGGCCTTATCACGTCGACCAGCACTTCCACTGGCTATCGGTAACTGAGGGCAGTCCAGTCAGCCCGTATGCCTTGACTAGCAGCCCTTACGAAAATGCCATATATGGACTGATATGAAAAAATCCATATACGGTTATATTAAAAATTGGGCAGATATGGCCATATATGGCATATACGGCCCTTATATGGCCATATCTGCCCAATTTTTAATATATCCGTATACGGGCCCGTATATGGCCATATCTGCCCAATTTTTAATATATCCGTATATGGCGCCTTATACGGCCATATCTGTCCAACTTTTGATATATCCATATATGACGCCTTATATGGCCATATCTGTCCAATTTTTTATATATCCGTATATGGGCCCTTATATGGCCATATCTGCGCAATTTGTAATATATCCATATATGACGCCTTATATGGCCATATCTGCTTGACACTGTAGGCCATGTGTGAGAGCTGAATACATATATAAACAAAAACAGAACACAAATGCAAGATGGACCTTTCACGTGTGTATTTTATTTTCCAACTATTTTTTTTTCATTCTTCTGAGTTGTCTTTTGTCTTTTTGCTTCTCAAGTCGCTGAGCTTTGCGCCCAGGGATAATATTAAAATTATGTTTTCCACTGCACTCGAACTGGCACCTCGCAGGGAAGTCATTTGTGCGAGCTGTAAATGGCGAAACACAATTGGAACATGAAAGTAATGCTTACATTATCAGGGCCGATAAATAGCTCCAAAATATGTGCAGCTGATGACGCAATGACACAATATTTCATATGTATACATGCATGCATTCACTTAGGCGCCAAGAACAACAATCATAAAACATCGGAACACGCCCGTATCGTTAAACCATCCTGCATGACCGTGCATGACTACGCAATGTGCTGGTCGGTATGCAAAGCACCTTACAAGCAGTTGCTCAATTATTATTTCAGTTTACTTCCTTGCACTTTGAGGCGAAGGGAAGGGAGATGCTTGTCCCTGTTTTGTCAAAAACAATTCATGGCATTTAAGCTACAGCTGTCACACAGGAAAAAAACACTGTTTTTCTCAACGACGTGATTAGCTTGTTAATCACGTGAGGCCGGTTCTCCGAAATGGCATCAAATGTATGCACATAAAGCACTGTCATTGATAGCTGAACCAGCAAACATGTTTATACATTATTGCAATAAAGCAACTGACCTTTCATGTATAGGGACGACTGAGTGTATTGTAACCTCTCCGAAATAGCGTGTGGAGTGCTCTGTTTGGTAAATAAATAAAATAAATGCAGATAATATCTAAAATGCGGCCACGCCATTTTTATGCTCAATATGGCACTTCCAGCTGCTTCTGAAGCAGCATGCATTTCCAGCCTCACGGCTTCACTGGCGCCAGATTCCGTGAATAAGCTACAATAACGAGAATTTCACTAGTGAAAGGGCGGGGGAAGGGCACCGGTAAAACGAACAGAATTTCAACAGCAACTTGTCTAAGGCATTCGTAAGGAAAAATCAGAAAACGATAGCGTGTCTAAGCACGGTACATCTGTTGGGTGACCTTCGATCTCGCCACAAGAAGAAAATACTGCATTTGGAATCGTTTTACAACGCCGCTAAAGAGTCGGAAGCAGAAGCAATGGCTAAGGCGCAACTTAAAATACAGAAACGAAACACGCTAGCTTTTCGACATTAGCCGTTTATCCGATATCCGATGGCGAAAACAAAGCGCTTAGCAGCTATAAAATTGTCCAATTCACGTGCTTCTGAACTGACACACCGTATTAGAATTTTAGTAACAAGCATCAAAGCTTACCTTGTAGCAATCAGCCTGGCATGAAAGAAGCCTTTGTACTGCCACCAAACTTGCACTTGTGGCCCCAC
>JABSTT010004882.1:0-22746 GCA_013339685.2 Hyalomma asiaticum
ACAACATACTCGGCATCTCCGCCCCAGTGGGTAAGCGCCAACGCTTGGGAAGAAAGTAACTACGTTTATACTATTCAAAATCACATCAAAGGACGAATAAACCTTTCAGGTAGCATAACTTAGTAAATTAACCTCAAATCCGCCTAAGTCTAGGTTAATCACCCCAAGTGGACAGATGCCAAATGTGAAGGAGCATCATCATCATAATCAACATCATCAATACGTGCCGCTTAACGAAGAGAGTAAGGAATCCTCGGCCTGGGTTTTGGTGCCGTTAGCAACTAGTGTACCAATTTCAACGTTAAGGTAACACCTACCGGCAAGGTCTTCAGCTTAGGAAACCGTATGAATCGCCCGAGGCAACACTGGAGTGGCCGACAGCGCACCATGCAAGACGTCGCTCACGCCTTCGAAAAAGTCGCTGTCCGATGACATCGAGCAGATTATAGCCTCCTGAAGCGGTCAATGCAGAGTCGAGACATGCCGAAGCGCCGATAAGACGCCTTTGCAGCGAGGGAGTATTTGTACGGTGCCGCTCCATTTCCCGCGTCCCCCAGGTAGGTATAGTTTATATATGCCATCCCGCAGAAAAGATTCAGTCCGTAAAAAAAGCCGAACTATGCACCCGAATAATGTTGGTTTCTCAGCCAGTCACTAGACATAGCATGACGTCCACACCGTCGGCAGTTCGACAATGCATCGAAAACGCACCTTCCGCTTCGTCAAATGCATTAAAAATGATTTATTCTGTAACTAGGACCAATTCCTTTGGCATGCCGTGAGAAACGCAAGTTTCGACTTTCTGCGTAATGGAGATCAGGCGCAATTTTCGGGAAGGTTCATTCCTGCGTCCCATGACAAAACATAAATATCAGTGGGGCTCCACAGAACCGAACTAGGGTTTTCAATGTCGCCAATTTTGGTAGACGCCCCGTCCTACTGAAAAGAAGAATTATGTTAATTTTTATTTGTCCCTCTCTTCCTCATTGGAACCTTGAGACAGCAAGCCATTACATGCCCCTTTGAAGAGTAATATGAAGTACATACTTGATTCGGTATCCAGAACAATAAAGATACTCTAAATTGTGTGTCCTTATTTATCCCGTTTATAACACGCCAGTATGTTACACTATTGAATGTGCATAAAATTTAACGCTGTCATCATCTCTTAAACGCCACGAAAACACAGGCTAAGGCTTTACTGTGTTAGGGCATGAGATGTTTCTGCACAAAGGAAAATTTTATGAATTTAGCAAATGCGCGTTGCGAAAGGGCTTTGTCAACCGCGTTGTCGTACAAGCAGTGTTGTTCTACAGCGCAGGGATATCACCAAGGCATTCGCAAACGACGGAGCACAGTGGCAGCGTAAGCTAGGTTCTTAATGCGCCCGCGCCCGTTCTGCTCCGTGCTTTCTCAGTATAATTCTATGTCCGCTTCTTTTTCTCCTCTTCTTCAACTTCCACTGTCTCATTTTTCTGCTCCCACTTCTCCGTTCCCATCTGTTTCCTCTGGGAGCAGAAACATCACCTTCCTCTGGGTTGTCTTATTATTGGAGTTCTTCTTCGACGTCTGCTGCTTCGTACTCGACGTCGTCCTCTCTTGTTCTTCAATTCCAAGCCGACTTTGTCCTCGTCTTCTTCGTTGTCATGTTCTTGCTGTCTTCTTTTCCTACGCCGTCGTCTTCTAAGCCTTCTTCAGCATCTTTGTCTTCCCCTTTTTTAAGGCCTACTCCTATTTTTTCGCCTCGTCCTCGCGCAGAAACCTACAGCCAGTGACTAAAAAACGTATCCTCCCTGAAACATCACTCCCACTAATCTCAACCATAGCTGCGAGTGCAGGATGCCCAAATCACTGACGAGGATCAGTCAGGGGCGTAATCACGCCGTCCCTATTAAGACTGCTTCGAGTCCTCACTGGCATGGATTCTTTTCTATGCTGAAAGCTGTTGCGGCGCACGCCATCACAACCGATTTCAGCCTTTGTAACGAACATAAAAGTGCTTACCCTGTCATAAGCGAAGGCGGAGTGAAGTCATTTAGGGCTTCACTAAATGTGTGTTAAAAATTTTAATGGTTAGCTGGAGGAACCTAGGCTTAGCGAAAATGTAGCTAGGTTGTTGTTCGTAACTTGTAGGTTTCTGCAATTGAAAAAGCTCATAAATTGCTCATTGAACCGTTGCACCATAGCGGACAGGAATGCTTACATATTTATGCGCTTTCGTACAGATGAGGAAGCAAACAAGAAACGTAATAGAGTCAATTCTTTATTCAAATATTCCTTCACGGTTCTATGGTTAAAGCCAGACTGTGTGTGTCCGAACCAACTGTAGCTACATTTGCATTCTGCTCACTACTGGATGGGACCGCCCTTTCTTTTCCGGTACACACGCAGAGAAGCCGCTCTCCGCCGCCCACCTCCATACCGTCACGTGACACGGCCGCTAACGCCGAAGGGCACGTCTTCGACGGAGTGCAGCGAAGAAGGTAGCGACACCTCCGAGGTTCCCGTGACTACGAGCCTCTGCTACACTGCGCTCGTCCTCTTCACGGCACTGCTGGCGCTATCCGCAGGCCTGGTGCTCTTCCGGCTAGTACCAAACACCAACGAAAACTCGCGGTCACACAGCCCGGCTCAAGGTCTTCGAGCCAACAGCGGTAACGTACTTCAGTTTGTGCATTTATCATTGACCTCCTTGCTCAACTCCCAATACTAACAGGAGGTCAGGGAACAGTGGAGGCTCTTAAGTGGAGATCAGATCGTTGAAAACTATTAGACAAGGCAAATCTCACGAGAGCCAACGTTCCGACAAGTGGATCTGTTTTCATCACAACAGCTACCTTGCCTAGCGTGTTGTTTATATATGCTTCGCTCAGTATCTCCAAACTTCAGGCACAAAATGGGGGAAGAAGAAACGCACTAGAAATAACATGGTAAACGCAAAGTAGCCTGAGAAATTTTCAAAACATATGTGTCGCTGGGCATCAAGTGCGGTAACCATGCGTCTAGGTGAATGCATCACTGTTCAGTGAACACAATGTTAGATTCACAGTAACTAAAAGCGCAAATAAGACGCACAAAAAAGAAGAGGCAGACACGGACAGGCGCCTGTCCCTTTCTGCCTCTTCTTTTTCGTCGTCTTATTTTAGCTATTCGTTACTGTTGTATTGAAGAGGAGGAAGAAGAAGCGCTTTGGCATTTGTCACTGTGCGCGCGATCTTCGTGTTGCGTCGTGTCGGCTCTCGACTGCCTTCTCGATCCAACTGCATCCTCTGCACGATAATAAATCATTGTCCGACATTGTGAACATACAAGTCCCAACTAGCCCAAGAATCTGTTTTACAATGTTAGGGTTAGGGAACCGTATTCGCACATTTTTTTTCTACATTTTAGTCAAAATGTAGCATGATTTAGCCACAACAAACCAATATATTAGTCATTTCCCGATCACTGTCACGTGATCACTGTGCCGATCACGCGTGAACAGACGTGGGGTTTTAGTTCACGTGACGTAGACGCTATTCTAAACTAGACGTCCGTCGAGGACCAGCTAATATTTTCTTTGTCAAGAATGATACCACATACACCTTATACACAGAAGGCAGATGGGCGCGCTGCCAAAGAAACCTAATGCCAAGATCGACTTCTTTTAGTTCAATGCCACTGGAATATTTGCTGTAGGCTTCAAGTAGAAAAAATTGCAACTATAAGGCCCGTATAACAAAAAGGTATAAATATAACGTCAAACATAAAGGACCCGTAAGCTCCTCACTGATCAGTATAAAGGATTAGAAGCTAAAAAAAAAAACAAAACAAAAAACAGGCAAGATGCGACCATGTCTGATCAACGCTGGTTCTCGGAGTGGAGTAGAGAGGAAAATTGTCAGGATTTGCAGTACGCGGTAGAGATAATCAAACTCATAAAACTGTTCATTTGTGAGCGAAAACAATAGGTTGATGAAGGCCTAAAATGCGAAACAGAAAGCAAACGATTGTTGATCTTATGAGGACAATGGACGAACATGCACTCTCCTGTTAGAGATTAATTGCCCATGGCCGTTGTGGGTCCAACTAACTTGGAGGGTTTTTTAACCTGCACTGCGTAAAGACGTTATGATAAAAAGACAACATATGGAAATGTATAATCGGAGCGCCTGCAGAAAGTGTTTTTTGTGAAATTTCTACCTGCATTATCATTACGACGGAGATGGCGGATAACATTTAGCTAATGTAGGCATATCTTTTTGCGCTCTTCCTTAAATGTCTGATATAATGTAATCGATGAACAAATCGCAAAGTACGATTTAGAACAGGGAATGTCGCGGGAGCGACATTCCCTGTTCTCCCGAACGCGACACTCCCTGTTCTAAATTGTACTTTGCGATTTGTTCATCGATTCAAGCGTCCATCTTCCCCTGAGCTTCTCTTCTAGTTTTGATATACTGTAAAGCATTCTGATAAAATTCTCACATGTTAACACAGGTGTCCCGCGCACTGCAACAGCGCTGTCAACGGCTACAAGGACGGCTCAAAATCATCCTGTGCGCCACGGCGAGGGCGAGGGCTTGCTGCGTGCCATGAACTCAGCTAAAGAAAGGCGAGAAAAGGTTACCACAACGCCGGGAAATATGGTTCAAGAACATACGAGAAACAACGCCGTAGATCACACAGGAGAGCATCCGAAAAGTTGGGGGGCACAATCTTCATAGGGTGGAGCAGTCTCCGAGAAGGTGAGGATTGTTACAACGTATCGCACAGATGCTATATAAATGAATAACATGTGATCGTAATTGTAACAATTGAGCCAATTCGACAAAAAACAATTAGCAGTGGACACAACCCGCCTGCTTACAAATGATAATATGACGACGAGAACAAGCAAAAAGCTCATTCAAGTTGTTGTGAATAGGTCAAGTCACGCGCCTGAATGTGCAATTGGCGTGGGCGATGCTTTTGTGGCTACTTTGTTGTTGACACTGTGGGCTTGCTTTGCATATTTCCTGTTATGTAGACAATGTTCACCGAATATAAGAGGTATAAAAAGGATAAAAGTATAGGAGTAGAAGAGGTAACGTTCATTTGACAGAGAAATGAAGCGCCAATCTTTATGAACATTTCCGAAACCTGCCCATTCCCCGCTGAGAAAAAGCTTCGAAGATGCTTAACTCTGGCTTGCGGGCTAGAGTTCTTCACTGAAAGAAGACCTGTGAATTGAATCCGGCAGATGAATCGCGTTTCACGTTGTTCACTGCACACCATATCATCATCATCATCAGCCTGTCTACGCCCACTGCAGGGCAATGGCCTCTCCCATGGATCTCCAATTATCCCTGTCCTGTGCTAACTGGGCTCAGCACACCCCATATGCACTCCTCTAAATACCAGCCAACCTGTGAGGCTCACGCATCGGCAACCAATCGTTAACCAAGCAACGTGGCATTCGTTCATCGCTACATGAAACAGTGCGCCACGAAAGTACCGCTGCGATTACACTTACGGTGTCGTGTGCGTCATATTCACATATAGCTTGAAGAACTCGGCCCAGTTCAACTTGTGTGTGTAGAAGATTGGCTTGCCAGATTTCAACATCTGAGGATAGGCTCGCCGACAGGTATTAGATTGGCGAGCTGTCTTCGCAGCTCCTTGTTCTACTCCTTGCGCATACGTCGGCTGGGATGGCCACATATCAAACTTCAGGTGCAATACGACCCACCTGGTCCAGTAATACAGTAGCGCAGGAGATTCTCATGTGAAGGAGATTCTGATGTGAATTTTAACGCGGATATTTTTTGTGATACCACTTTTGACCCATAATAAGTTGACGAGTGCTTGTGTCCAGGTTTCGTGCTTAGCCGCGGTACCCAGTCTGGAGCGTCTTAACTTGACAAGGGCTTTCTTCAAAAATCGTGATCTTCACCAGAGAAGTGCGGCGATATTGGCGAAAGCGAAGCTGCCGGCATGGCGTTCGTTTTTCCTAGCAACAAGATAAAACGCGACAACATTTTGGATTCAACCTTGTGATCATTAGTGTAGCGCACACTTTCTTTTTCTCCAGCGCCAATGGTAGTATGTAATAATCCGCGCCATTAGTGCGCACACTCATTTTAACCGGGGAAGTATTCGACTAAATCCCCTGTTCCGCTCACAACTTTAGCTCGCCGCAAACTGCGGGGTATTACAGCCAAAGACTTTGCTTGCGATAGCGCTTACAGAGTTGTGGGAAGCCAATCTGAAATCCGTGCACGGAGAATTTCAAGCGCAAGTGATCGTGGGGGCCGCGTCGGAGGAGCAGTTCCAACAGAAAAAAATAGAGCCCTATACTGCATCTATGGAACGATGGAAGGCCAGCAAAACAATACCAATCCGGTATTACAGGCGAGGCTATAACGTGACGAAAGGTGATCTTCTACAACCTGTAGCCTTACGCTCTTATATTCGAAAATGTTGGCGTTCTATGTGACCCCGCAAAATGGAATTACGCGTCTAAATTTCTTGCCCACGGCGAAGACGTGTAAGAGAACCTGTAATAAAACCTGTGATAGATCCGCCTAAGACAGATTTGCTGAAACCCGCTATAGAACAACGCTTCTGAAGTAGGCACTGCAGCTTAGGCAGCTGACAGCTGCTTTCGTGCTTGTTGCTTTAACGTGTCTCCAATTCCGAATTTCGTTACGCAGGTAGATTTTTAAAAAAGTCGTTTTCTGCCTTCACTCTATTGAAATTCTTAGAGTTTTTTCAAGGACGGCCGCGGTGCTCATATGTTAGAGAAGCACCTCTTGAGTAATCCCCACAATGTTGGCCTTACCATCGCAAAAAGCATCGTGTGTACGGCGTATCCTAAAGCACACTGAAGGGATACCTCTTTAGAGTGCTTTCACCGAGAGACATATATTCCCAAGCGGAGGCTATATCAGAATCACCTTTAGCCCTTTGCTTCCATATCAATTAAATTATCTACCAGTACGTTCATTTATATGCTTTCTGTACAACTGCGGGCACTCATTCCGCGGTTGTGTAGGAGTGGCGAGCTAAGCGTTGACCTTGGCTTGTCTGTTGCGTATATAACCTGAATAATCAAATTCGAGAGTGAAATGACAGCACTAATTAGCTTATTTAGATCAAAGTTTCTGATGTCTGATGGCGGCGTAATTATATTTGCTCCAACCGCTTTTCTTTCGATGAACACATGCAAGGTAGAATAGTGCCAGCAGTGTGTATCCTTCGCATAATGCCTCACAAGAATATTCTTGCGATGCATTCTGGGCTGCATAAATACGAATTGATCGCCACCACCAATGCTTCATTGTCGCGCAAAGAGCGGGAGGTATCGAATATATTTTATTTTGCGCGTCTCGAACTGCTATTGCTATGAGTGGGAAAGGGACTTGCGCTATTATTAACCCCTGAGACACCAGACCGAATTCAAAACTCATGAGCAACATCAAAAGGGTTGAAAGTTTCGTTGCGAGACGAATGGAGAAGGATACAAGGGCAACAATATTCATTTGATGTTTTCTATTTTGCTGGACTGCCGCACAAATATGTATCCTCGATTTCAAACAGGACCGCCTACCAAAGCCATCGCAAGAACAAAGGTTTAGGATGTGCTAAATTTCCAATACGCAGGAACTGGGAAGAAAGAAAACGACTCCAATAACTACAGACGCTGCTATCGCTATAGAGTCTCTTGGTCTGACCGTGCCGATTATATTTTTGCATATAGTGACGCACTCAAACATCCCTCCACTTTCCATTCTACTTCGCAACAGAGTTATCGTCACCATCTGTGCGACGTCGTGTTCTACACCCACTGCCCGAGGATCGCTCACGAGTTCTACTTCAGCGGAGCGACCAATTCGTTCGTGAGGGCGACCGCATCGTACGGGACGGAGGTGTGCACTCGCAGCCCAAACAAGTTCGCCTCCAGGGCGAGCTGCCAGGAAAGCTGCTTGCACGCCAGCCGCCCGTCAGGCAGATGCCTCGATAGGCCCGTGTTTTCGCAATGCAGGAGGTATGGTAAAACATTTGTAGCACAATAACATGGAGGGTTACAATGCAAGCGAGAATAGAAGGCCATGGGACGATGAAGGCTTGAAGTGAACAGGTCATTATAAAGGGGGAAAAGCAGGTTATGTCGCTAGAACCGACCGGTTGGTAAGCACTGAGGGACTGAGACAGATGGTTGTCATGTCCTGATCTCCCTCTAAAGATAACATATGGCCGGAGCAAGAAGTTTTATCACAGACACGTGCGCATAAGTGATATTTTGATAGTGCCAAATACAACGTCTTCCACCTGTAAGCACTCGCGTTGATTTCTTGATGTCTTGACGATGCACCATATTGACCTTTAGATGTCATTCTTCCCATTATCTGGTTCCACCCCTCGAAGAATCCCGAATATCTGCTCCTGCTGGTACATGGAGTTACCTTCGTCAGGTCTAGGACTGCTCTGACCAAAGCTAGGTCTTAACTCAGACGAAGTCGTTTCGTTCCCGACACGTGGGCTTTGGCGGCATATCCTCGTAGGTCGCTATAGAAAACCGGTTGGCGAGCACTGATCAAGCGAGACAGGTGGCTGTCATGTCCTGATCTCCCTCTAAGTATAATGTATGCCCCGAACAAGGAGGTTTGTCACAGAAACACACATATAAATGACATTTTGATAGCGTCAAATACACCGTCTTCCATGTGTAAGCACGCGCATTGATTTCTTGTTGTCTTGACGACGCACCACATTCAGATTTAGGTATCATACTTCCCATTATCTGACCCCTCTCTTCTGCAAAAAATCCCGTATCCGCTCCTACTGGTAGATGTACTTATCTTCATTAGCGCTAAGACTGCTGTGACCGAATGTAGGTCTTAAACAAACGAAGGGAAGTTCACTTGCGACACGTGGGCTTTAGCGATATGTCCCATTTTCCATCTCGTTTTTACGGTACTGGTTATCGCGAGAACGGTTATTGCTGTGGGGGGAGCGAATAAATCGATTGAAACCGCAAAAGTGCTCTTTTGCGTTTAGCGTGTTGTGAAGCAGATACTCTATGAAGGTAGTTTCTGATACTTGTCACAACCTTGCTATAGGTCGCTTTGGGCAGTAGGTTGACCCAGAGCGGCCGTTAAAGGTGATTGCTTGCTTTAGAACACAAGTGCCGAGAAGCTTCATTGTGTCCTGTGCATGTACCCTAGTTAACGAATACTATATAAGCAGTACCAAAAGGAGCACCGTTTCACCAAGCACTCACCGAGCACCGTTTCACCGAGCACCGTTTCACCAAAATTTGATCATCTTCGACACACCTTCCTGCTTATGAACTCAATGCTCCATATTCAAAGGTTAGCCACTGGCGTTGTTTCTAAACAGGCCTCGTGTACTGAATATTATTGTTCGCCCTAACCAAAACGAGCTCCACAGAATTAGACAATTTGACTAGCACACATACCAGGAATCATGCAATTAATGAAATTATATAAGCATTGTCACTACAACCAGTCAGTTCGTAACATTAAAGACCGCCAGTAAATTACGTCGCATTGCCTTTGTCACATCAATGCAGCACCGACTTGAAGAGGCAGTTGTGGTTCTTCGAGGGCGAAACATGCCGACCGTCCCATGGCCGACGGCGACCTCTTCGGCAACAGAGAGGACTGCGTGCACAAGTGCCCTCAAGAACGAGACACATCTCTCGCTGTGCCGCACACCACCTTCTGGAACCTGTACAACCCACCACTTGAAGTACCCATACTTCGCTATAGCGCCACCCGGGGCGCCGAAGATGCTGTGTCTCAAAACGTCCTCACTGAGCCTGCGGAAACAGCTATGCTTGATGGGGACTAATAGGTTTCCCACTATCGGTTCCTGCAGGAGGACCTGTGTTCACGACGCAAGTTGGATGCGTCGTAACTGATCGCCATGGAGCTGCCTTCCTCATGCGGGAGTGCCAGCTCCTAATCATTGGCCCGTCCATGGCGATATTTAGGTCACTTGATTATAAATGATTCTTAACCACGCAATCTATGCGCACGGAGTTTACGCCTTATTTTTTGCATCTCATATATTGCGCGCGTTTAATTTTAAGCAACAGCTTGTGAACTCCCGATTTGTCTTTTTTCCATTATCTGGTTCCCACCCTCGAAGAATCCGAATCTGCTCCTGCTGGTACATGGTTACCTTCGTCAGGTCTAGGACTGCTTGACCAAAGCTAGGTCTTAACTCAGCGAAGTCGTTTCGTTCCCGACACGGGGCTTTGGCGGCATATCCTCGTAGGTCGCTATAGAAAACCGGTTGGCGAGCACTGATCAAGCGAGACAGGCAGCTGTCATGTCCTGATCTCCCTCTAAGTATAATGTATGCCCCGAACAAGGAGGTTTATCACAAAAACACACATATAAATGACATTTTGATAGCGTCAAATACACCGTCTTCCATGTGTAAGCACGCGCATTGATTCTTGTTGTCTTGACGACGCACCACATTCAGATTTAGGTATCATACTTCCCATTATCTGACCCCTCTCTTCTGCAAAAAATCCCGTATCCGCTCCTACTGGTAGATGTACTTATCTTCATTAGCGCTAAGACTGCTGTGACCGAATGTAGGTCTTAAACAAACGAAGGGAAGTTCACTTGCGACACGTGGGCTTTAGCGATATGTCCCATTTTCCATCTCGTTTTTACGGTACTGGTTATCGCGAGAACGGTTATTGCTGTGGGGGGAGCGAATAAATCGATTGAAACCGCAAAAGTGCTCTTTTGCGTTTAGCGTGTTGTGAAGCAGATACTCTATGAAGGTAGTTTTGATTTTTGTAAACTTGTCACACCTGCTATAGGTCGCTTTGGGCAGTAGGTTGACCCAGAGCGGCCGTTAAAGGTGATTGCTTGCTTTAGAACACAAGTGCCGAGAAGCTTCATTGTGTCCTGTGCATGTACCCTAGTTAACGAATACTATATAAGCAGTACCAAAAGGAGCACCGTTTCACCAAGCACTCACCGAGCACCGTTTCACCGAGCACCGTTTCACCAAAATGATCATCTTCGAAACACCTTCCTGCTTATGAAAATCAATGCTCCATATTCAAAGGTTAGCCACTGGCGTTGTTCTAAACAGGCCTCGTGTACTGATATTATGTTCGCCCTAACCAAAACGAGCTCCACAGAATTAGACAATTGACTAGCACACATACCAGGAATCATGCAATTAATGAAATTATATAAGCATTGTCACTACAACCAGTCAGTTCGTAACATTAAAGACCGCCAGTAAATTACGTCGCATTGCCTTTGTCACATCAATGCAGCACCGACTTGAAGAGGCAGTTGTGGTTCTTCGAGGGCGAAACATGCCGACCGTCCCATGGCCGACGGCGACCTCTTCGGCAACAGAGAGGACTGCGTGCACAAGTGCCTCAAGAACGAGACACATCTCTCGCTGTGCCGCACACCACCTTCTGGAACCTGTAAACCCACCACTTGAAGTACCCATACTTCGCTATAGCGCCACCCGGGCGCCGAAGATGCTGTGTCTCAAAAACGTCCTCACTGAGCCTGCGGAAACAGCTAGTTATGCTATCGAGAGCCATCTATTAAATGGCTTAAAACATTGAAGTTTCTGGAGGACATGGCCTATTTACCTTGAATAACGTTTCTCCTATAACATAGTGTTGTATGCTTGTGTCGCGAAGCTTAAGGACTGTGTTTGCCTGACACATGTCGTAGACAGCTTTGTCCCACACTGAAGCAGATTACTTCTCACATGGCTGTCAGCACAGTGCGCGTAACATGCGGTGACGATGTTGGCAGATTACTCACCATGGTTCTGTCGTTTTCGTCCCTCTTTAATCATAGACCACATAATATATTCCACAGTTTCAAAAAATAAACACGTGTGATGAGTCAGTGCTGTTATTTGTGACCTTATTTTCCTGGTGTTCTGTGTTTTAAGCTGTTCCTTGCCAGTATGTCTTACCAGCACGCCAAAGCTTCCACCTAACAGGATCTGCAGTGCCTAAACTTATGGGTATGGGCAAGATTACGCACTATGAGTGCGATTAGCGACTGTTTAAGGGTACAACAGAGCGGCACCAGGCAAGAACACACCTCGGACACTGGAACCGTTGATGAACAGGCAAGAACTGAGCGCTTCGTTGCGAAAGCAGTTATATAATGAGGACTTCAGTATCTGCCACAGCTACTCCCTCTATATCTTGCACAGAGATAAGAGTTGTTTGCCATTGTATCTGCCTAGTACCTTCAACGCCTTCTATACCCCGGAGCAAAGGAACTACAACTACGAAAGGAGTGAGAGGAGGTACAGCGATTGATATGAACCAAAACATAGGTGTTCGCGTGAACGTTGGCATTCATGGGACTTCATTCAAAGTAGAGTTCATGAAACCCTAGAGTTCATGAAACACCACTGCTGGAAATAATGTTCAATGAAATCCCAGGTTGATGCTGTATCTTTACATGGCAGGTTCTTACACTGTAGAACGTTATGCACGACGTAATTGGTATTCTCCGCTGATTTGCTTGCATCTTGAAAATAGTGCCCTCTTCTGCTGAGGGTACTGAACTTCTTGGTGAACGTGAAGAAAGTGAATGCATACGCACGTTCATGTTGAGAGATTACTCTTTAGTTTCCCAGCATATCTGCCAGGCGGCGGCCTTTCTCCCGATTGGAGAAGAAGAAGAAGAAATTTCACAAGGCCGCTGCTGTCAGGATCTGCAGCAGAGAGACATACCTCTCGCTGTGCCGCACACCACCTTCTGGAACCTGTACACCCACCACTTGAAGTATCCATACTTCGCTATAGCGCCACCCGGAGCGCCGAAGATGCTGTGTGTCCAAACGTCCTCACTGAGCCTGCTGTTAGAAAAACTTCTTCTGACTGTCTCTGAGACGTTGCCCAAGTCATATCCTCGCAGCTGGCTGGTATTTCGGAGCAGTTCGCTAAGAGCTTCCAGAATCCTTTTAGCTTATATTTTAATTCTTCATCTCGGTCCCAATGAGACGCTCCTAGCAATAATGAGTTAGGGCCTTCTAATCCCAAAAGACTGGTCAAGATTGCTTTTCTGATTCAGGTTTACAAGATATTCAAGATGTAGACATGGACGCTCGAATTCTTAAACGCACCAGATCACCTACTGACAAAAAACAGATTCTTCTAATGCTAAAACCAAAAAATGTGTGACAGAGCCCTTGACCAGAACTGACCTTTTAAAGATAGTATTTGGATCAAGCAGTTGCGGCTGCTCGCTTGTCAGCAAAATTGGGAACCTTAGGGTTCTTCAGTGGAACTGCCGATCTATACTTTCTGCAACTACTGATTTACTTTACCTTATATCTCAACAGTCTCCCGACATTGTTTTATTGCAAGAACTTGGTTATCATCAGGTCAAAATTATCAATTACCAAACTATAATGTTTTCGTTTGGACAGGAATACACGAGGTAGAGGTTGGCATTTTTTATATCAACAAAATTTTGCCATAGAGCAAAACTGTTTATCAGGCAATATCAAGTGATTACGAAATTTTAGTACTTGAACTATCACTCCCAGGTTGTGCTCTCTCAGCATTGTCAACAGCTACTTTCCATCTGGCGTACAAGAGAAGGTACTCTGGACATCATTCAGAGCTTCTGTAGAGCAAACTCTCTCTCTTTGCAGGTGACTTTAATTCGCATCATGTTTATTGGGGTTACCGCCTGATTCGTCGGGTAAATTGTTGTGGAATTGGATGTGTGCGAATAATTATACATGTCTTAACTCTAAAGTACCACTTTTGTACGACGCAACACAAGATCGGTTTTGGATTTCACATTCGCCAGCTCAAGCTTGCTCGTCCTCTTCTTGGGCTGTTGTTGATACTGCAACTAATAGTGATCACCGCCCAATATTGATGGACGTTAATATCCAGTGATTCCTTTAGATATTCAGACACTGACCTTTGTTAACTACTCACAATTTAAAAAAAGTCTACATTCAAGCTTATCTTCATTGACCAGTTCTGGAAAGACATTAAAGCGATGAGTCTTTGTGGTGTTCTAAAATGCTCTATGAGAAAAGCACAGTTCACCGTAACCTCGGCGAAAAGTAGCCTATAAGTGCCAGGTGGGACTCTGATTGTGAACGAGAATACAGGCGCAGAAAAGCTGCATGGAAAAAACTCCTTGTTAACCATGCCCTACTACTGGAGTAACTACAAGTATGCCTCAGCCATGTTTAAAAGAACTGTTTTCATAGCCAAAGCTACTCATGACGACAACCAATCAGCTTCTCTCACAAAGTGGAAACAGAAAGCTCTTTTCAGATTCTTCGATTTCGTAAGGCTATTCTGCACCCGTACCATAGAATCGGTTGTTTTAGCTCCAAAAGAACTGTCTGCTGTATTAAATGATATTGCATTGGGATTAGGAAGGCGCTTTACCACTCAAATACAAACGTATCCCCCAAACCTGTATGTGTAGATGATTTCGTGAAGGTGAATATAGAAGAACTTGCGCGCGCAGTTCAGTCGCTCCCCAATTCGGCTCCAGGCCCAGACGGCATTTACGACAGGCATGCTAAAAATTTGTTTGATGTGTCTCCTCAGGACCTCCTAAATCTCGTCAACTACTCACTCGAAAGAGGTTGGATTCCTCCAGATTGGAGACTTGCGAAAATTATCCCTCTGCTTAAAAAACGAGGAGTAGATATGCATATTGATAATGTTAGACCTATCGCACTAACTTCACATGTTATAAAATAATTGAAAGAGTGCTCTACATAGAATCACGAAATTTTTGGCAGATCACTCAATATGAGCCCGTGTCAAATTGGCTTTAGACCTGGATATTCCATATGGTATGCACATGTAGATTTAGAGGGACGAATTAAGCTTGCCTCGTCACAGGCGACAATATGCAGCACTAGTAACTCTAGATTTAGCTAAGGCATACGACAGTGTCGAGCATGTCATCCTTCTCAATTCATTAAAAAGCTTCAATTTCCCGCGCTATATTATTACTGGTTGTATGAGTTTTTAAATAATAGAAAGTTTTATTGTCCCAGCGTGGATTATCCTCACTGAAATATAATCAGTCCAGAGGAGTCCCTCAAGGTTCTGTTTTATCTCCTGTATTATTAACGTCTGTTAACTCAGTACCATTAGACAATAACATTCAAGTGTATGTATATGCAGACGACATTGGCGTTCTTCGCGTCTGCTGGTGATATTCACTCATTGCATGCAATCTTACAAGCTTATTTAGGAAGACTAGAGTTATGGTTTCCTCATTAGCGTGACTTTAAATGTTAGTAAAAGTTCTGTTATTGTTTTTCCTTTGAATGATCCAGTAAGCATTTCCCTTCAGTATCGCCAGGAATAATCCCTCAAACAGAGTGCGTGAAGTATTTAGGTGTGTTTTATGATCATAAACTGAGTTGGCGCCACCATATTGAGCACATTAAATGTAAGGCTACTCGCGCTGTTGGGATGATACGCAGACTTGGCCAGCACCCCTCTGGTTACGCAGAGACACTCTTCTTATGATAACCATATGTATGTTCGTCCGATTCTAGAATTTGGTTGCATTTTGTACTCTGGTGGTCCGGCATACAAGATTAATCCTTTGGTTCTTTTAGAGCGAGAGGCTCTTCGGAGTTGTCTCAAGGTAACAAAATTTATTGCAAATCATGTTCTGTACCAAGAAGCCCGAATCCCACGTTAGCTTGCAGATTCCGTATCCTCACTGTCAAAACATATTTGCAAATTATGCGTCTGCACAGAGGCGGTCACACTTCGTATTCTGCACTGAAGCGTTAACATTTTTTCATGAGCCTTGGTCTCGCATATACAGACCTCAGGTTTGTTTGTGCAGAATCAACTAGAGGCTTTAGATGTTAACATTCGCGATATCGTCTCAACGGATAAACCATTGGCCATGCTAAAATTGATTGGATAATATATTCCCTTCTAATGCCAAACTCCTACGTTCCAGATATTTAATAGGCTTATTAGAAGATCATTTATGTCAATTGGCAATTGATAATATAATTGCGACGGATGCATCCATGCGTGAGGAGAAAGCGGGAGGGGGCATTTTTTCAGAGACTTCCTCCTGGTCATATACCTTGCGCCTCCCGGATTATACACCTATATTTGAAGCAGAGCTCTTAGCCATTCTTCTAGCCATCGCAAACTTCCTGTACAAAATTCGGCAGTTGTTATAGTGACTGATTCTCTTTCGGTATGCACATCCCTCGCTTCAGCTTCTCCTTCCAAGTCTTCTGTTCTAAACACATTCACATCATTAATTCCTCCCCACGTGCGTGAAGTGCGATTGGTGGGTGCCGGGCCATCGTGCATATTTATAAACGAGATGCCTGATGTTCTCGCGCGGTGGTCCCTAGATGGGCCGGTAATGTCCGTGGTGCCTACTACTGCCTTCGTTACTTTGTCGAGATTCCGTAAGTACTCCTTACTTCAAGATTCTTTAACAATGAAGTTACCAATTCAAGAATATGGGCATCTTTCTTTTGTTTGGGATAATAAGTGGTGTCCTCTCATAACTGGAAGTGGCAATAACAAAATTTTCCTGTCGTATCCCTCCATTGAATTTTATTTACACAGGTCTGGTCTGGTGCCATCTCCGCTATGCTGTTATTGTCGAGAGCCTGAAAACATTGATCACTTTTTAATTACCTGTCAGCGTTATAGTAGTCAGAGGAAAAGGCATTTCGAATTTTATTCAGGAATTTAAACTTCCCCTGAATTCTCAGAACATTCTTTCCTTTGAGCGTCCTCACTAGGTTATAGCAACGGAACGTCTGCTTAGCCATGTGCAATTTCCTTCGTGACACAAAAAGAATTCATTGCTAATCATTATTCCATCCAAATCTTCGTACCTCGGAATTGCTCCCACTAGTTGATTAAACCTCAAATCATTTTATTATGGTTCATTTTATTATAAATAGTCTATCATTCTCTAACATTTCATTCTTACTTTCATTCCGATTCTTTATTCTTCCTTTGTTTTAGCTCAATTTCTTCCTTCTTTATATAACCGCCGGCTTCATGGCCAATCCCCCGTAGTGGGCAACAGCCAAACTTCAGGAAAAAAAAAAGAAAGAAAGGATCTGCGTGGGTGTGTAAAACTCGTTTTCTAATATATTATACTTGGAGTTCTGTGCGGTGATTCTGTGATTCATAATGTGAACGCAAGGCAGCTTATGCTGTACACATTTATCAAATATAACCTTCGCAGCGTTCCTTTCCTCAACCTAAAGATTGCTTGCCAAGCTCTAGTGCAATTGCAGCTTGGATTCCCAGCTTCATACGGTCATCCCTTCGTCAGGCACATCTAAACGCACCCTCGAGTCCCTCGAAGGCCTCGTTGCGTTCTGATTCCCCAGTATTATAACTCATCGTCCAATGTAACTAACGTCAGGTTGTACACACCACTTTCATCTTGGGAACCACGCAGGTATTTGGCGCTGTTGTGTTTCCTGTACAAAACAATGAACCTCCCAATCTACACTCATCTATCTTTAAAACTCGTTCGTCACACATGCACGTCTACAAGACTGCGTAATCATCTCAGTTTTCGGCGCATTTACATTCGCTCTAATTCAGTCGGCTCCTCTCCTCTGCCACCTAACGTAGCGGATTCCACTGGTTTCCCCGATAAGTTACCCAACGTTAACGATTTAGTAACTCACAAAAAACAATCAGTGGAGTGTATAGCTTGGTTAGCTAACTGCTAAAATTTGCTTTAGTTTTTTTTTTAAAGTTTGATGGTAGCGCACGCAGAACTCGGACAAAAGGAAGGCACACCTGACACACCACAGCGCTAACTTTCAACAACTGATTTAATTTTCCGCAGATCCCGCTCGTACATATACCTTCAAAACGTTAGACACCACGTGTGCACTGCTTAGAACTGTGAACGATGACAAATGGAAATCACCTAAAGCAACAGGAGTACGTATTTCGTGGACATGACAAAACACCTTCAGTGAGTCTCATTTTTTTGTTTTCTCATGTTGATACCTGGAACAGCGAAAACCACAACGAAAAGCACCTTATCGAGGAGTTCACTCCTTAGTTTTTGCATCTCATATATTGCGCGTGTTGTTTAATTTTAAGCAGTAGCTTGTTAACTCACGATTTGTTTTTTTTTCGCATATTAGTGTAACGAAGAGTGAACAGGATAATTGCGAGACAGCACGTCTCATAGTAGAAGCCAATTACATCTCGAAATCTGGGGACGCATGCGTAAGTAGGGCATCAGTTATCCTGTATGAAAAAGAACTTGAATACATGTGCTCTCGGTAACGTGCTTTTGGTTGTGGTTTCCGCTGTTCCAGGTATCAACATGAGAAAACAAAAAATGAGAGTCATTGAATGTGATTTGTCATGTCCACGAAATACGTACTCCTGTTGCTTTAGGTGATTTCCATTTGTCATCGTTCACAGTTCTAAGCAGTGCACACGTGGTGTCTAACGTTTTGAAGGTATATGTACGAGCGGGATCTGCGGAAAATTAAATCAGTTGTTGAAAGTTAGCGCTGTGGTGTGTCAGGTGTGCCTTCCTTTTGTCCGTGTTCTGCGTGCGCAACCATCAAACTCAAGATGCTCTACCAACAAGCCCACATTGCCACTCTCATTGTTTTAGTTGTCTAGTGGCTAACTTTGTTATCGCGTATTTATGCTGCCCCTCCTTCTATGTTTCTTAAACATCCGTATTGAGATATCTCGCAGCCTTTAGTCTACCTGCGTTCATTTTATTAACATCCTAGCTGTTATTGAAACAAGCAAATGTGGGCAAACCTCCTGGAGGTGTGGCCATATTTCATAATGAAATGAAATGAACAAAGCTGTGCTAAGCACTTCCTATTGCACGGGCTCCCGTAGGCAGGGGGTGGTCACATGATGAGCAGCTCCTATATACATGCTAGCAAACTAGTTTAGCATAAATAAACGCAATCGGTGTGTGTGTGTGTGCGTGTGCGTGTGTGTGTGTGTCTTACATGCGCATACGCTATAATCGACTACCGTAAGTAGCAAGACACTCCTTGTTCACCGCAGATAACTTCGGCGCCACACTCCCGTGCCTTCATCATCTCCTCCCCCCCCCCCCCCGAGAAAAAAAATAGACTAAGCAAACAGCCGATGACGTCATTGTAAAGATAGCAGTGGTGTCACATGGTCTATGCAACTCGTTAAAGTCTAATGACCGCCAACAGAACGTCGTGCTTTTATCTGATATCAAGGCACCCGATCTCTTCCAGGCAATTCCACCATGTCTCTGCAGACAAGTCTGATGAGTCCACGAGGAGGGTTCAGGGCTGACACACAAAGCCCTAGCCGGAAGAAGACACCATGCCTCGGTGAGGATTTGAAATCCGCAAACAATAGGCAGCCTCATTTCCAGGCTTCGTACATTCGAATCAATAATCGGGCTACGAAACCCACCATGAAATTGATATTTCTAGTCGCGAACGTCTGCCATTAAGAAAATATGCACTGAGCATGGCCACATTTTAAAAGAGACCGACTAAACGCCTCAGATCATTCAGTCTCGGTACGAGTCTGTGATATAACACACTTTAATGCATGACTTCTTGGAGAAATTGGGATGAACCACGTTTTGAATACCGTTACTGTTAGGCTTAATTTTTCTTCTGATTTACCTATGTAGTCTCCAAATAATTTTATTTTTCAGTTCAAAACTTAGTTAACTTCGAAGACGCTAAGGAAATGGCGCCCACAGTCATGTTACCGAACGTCATTATGTTTAAAGGGATAGTTAGACGTACTGAACTCTCAGTCAAAGCGACTATAGAAAAGCCATCAGAAGGCACTCCTGCAAACGACGGTTATGATCCACTCGAAATGATTTGAAGGCGACGCTCTAAGTAGGCTGTCTCCCTTTCACACCCATTTGCATTTGTTAAAGTTGTACTTATTTTTCTTACAATATCGCGCCCTAAAGATCCTCGGATAAAGCGCATTCTAAACTGGAATAAGCACATCCGTGCAACAATTTTTACACAGGCGGACCGCTTTTGTAGAGGTGACCATAAAAGCGAGGCAAGGTTTTTCGTAGCCACTCCGCCACATGCTGTGCAAAATATACCTACTTTCGATCCGTTACGCTCTGAATAAAGTGGCGTCAGTGAGGCCTACGCCAAGACAAGAGAAGTTCGTCCATCTCGCGTTTCTTTCAGTAGGCTTAAGCCCTTGAGATCCGGGCACGCCCAATGCATATACCTAATACAATTCAGAAGACGTCAATTTCTTTTTCACAAATAGTAGGCACTCACTAGGAGTAATTTTGTTATCAAATATGTGACTCGCGATGTATGAAATATTCATTCCTCAAATGCTTTGGGGTTATCGAAACGACGGTGGTTATCTCTACCAGATTTTAATTATAGATATAGATACTAAAAGCACCTTTGGGTGTCTAATTCCGAACCGGAAGGTGTAACACGTTGCAATCAGTGTTTATATGTCCGTCTCGGCTGCGACTTGACGGTGCCTTCCGTCCCGTAACCGGTGAGCCGCTCGTGCACTGTCTTTACCATTCTCCTTTGACGAGCAAATAATCTACATTGTATCAACCAGTCGTTCAGAGAATCACTGGCACCAGTCGCTGAAGGAGCGGCGACCAGTGGGCTATTATATGTAATGTCCTCGTGAACCAGCTGGTTTATGTTGTCCTATGAACCATGACCTTGTGACGACATAGTGTGAAACAGCAGAATAACGGGAAAATAGGAAAGCTAAAGTTCACCTTATCCTTGCCCTCCACAGTGCGTTCTTTTCCACTTAGAAGCAAGTATGGTGAGCATTAAGACAAAGGTGTTCCGCAGTGACTGGAGATTGACGTGACCTTCAACACACTCTGTACCTGGTCAGAGAACGACAGCAATCATTCATGAAGGCTGCTGCGGAGAAATTAAAGTAGTATTACCGGACTGTCCGCAGCAAGATATTCAAAATTTGGTTTATAATATAAGCCCGAAATTACCGGATCTTCTTCCATCAAACTACGTCGCAAGAAACCTTGATTAAGTTGTTTGAGGTAGAACGGGTGCAAGTTGACTTAATAATTACAGTAACATGCAAAGCCGTACTTGATTTGTTACTTTGTATTCTAGAAACAGCGAAAACCCGTTTATCTGTGTTTAGAGACAAATGAATTCGGCGGGAACCCGCAAGGTGAAGTAACGTTTACGAAATGGAAAATTATCCTCCACCGATTGTATCACAAGGCTGCAAGGAAGTCCTTACGGATTTCTCATAAATGAAAGCTTCTTAGTTGACGAAAAATTATTCATGGCCTGGAGTTCGAACCCGGGATCAACGCCTGTGCTCGGTATGCCAGCTGAGCTAACGAGGAGGTCAGCGATTGGCAGCGCGAGGGCGAATCCATCAACAACTTATCCATCAGCCGAGCGAGCGCCCGGACAGGTGCTGGTTCCGGGTTCGAACTCCGGACCAGGAAGTATTTTTCAACTAAGAAGCTTCCATCTCTCAGAAATTCGTGTGAATTTTCTTGTAGAGCTGTGCTACAATGGGGTGGATACGAATTTTCCGTTTCATATATTTAGAGAGAGTGAAAAGAATAAAGAAATAAGGCGATGCATTCCGTGCTCCTAGTAACGCAGTTTCTCGAAAGAACCGAGCAGCCCCCGCTGTATTTGAAACTCAGCCGCAAATTTCCTTCGTGCTCAGTGCTGTGTACTTGGATCACTCGTTCACACGGGCCTTCTACCTCAAATGGATAGTGTTGTATGACTACGTTCAAAGCAGTGTTGCACGAAACGCTATGACGGAAGTACGCGCCGTAACAGCATGGGGCTTCCTAGTTTCCATGCATGCACTAGGCCAGTAGTACTCACTGTCACTGCCAGTTTTTCTTTTATTCTTATCACCTGACCTTCGCTTGAAAATAAGTACTCGCTTACCATAGATGCCCCATGAGCAGCAGCTCCTGCGTGCTTTGTAGATTCGGAAGCGTCTTTGCTTTCTGCAGCATCTCCTGCGACGAAGAAGGCGGTATAAATGAGTTGAGTCTGCCATATCTATTTCTCACTGCTAAAGGTAAGGAAAGCACATAAAAACGTGCTTAGCGGAAAGAAACAGAACACTGGAAGTGCTGATATTTTTGTTCTGTCCATGCTCTCGTGCGCTTTGTATTAACACTTCAGAATAATAACACGGTCGGAAGTTGTGGCCAAAGCCGCCTTTTTGAACTCTCAGCCTACACCGTGTAGTTTCCCTCCGACCTAACACATTTTGATATTTCTTTCAATATTTTAGCCACAATTCTTCCAAGATTTCCTGAAACTTGAGTATGTGGAGTCCAAACGGTGTGCTCCGCTTTCTTTTGACCCACGGGACATTTCTTTTCTAGAAGCCATTAGAACATTTAGCGGAATAGATTTCGTGCTCGATTCTCTAGGTGGCGTCGCCAACTGTTTTTTTCTTTTAGGGGCGAAGCTCCTCTTAGTCTAACCTTGTCCTGCGTCAGGCGTCATGCGTCAGGCGTAACGGGCGTGCCGGGAGGCACGCGCTCGCCCTCGGCGCGTGCCTCCCGGCCCGTGCCTCTCTCTCTCTCACTCTTCCATCTGCTGTCTTGTGAGAAAGAGAGAGCGAAAGGCGCGCGTTGACTATGGAAACGCTCTTTCTTAGATGAACGCTCTACCAGCTGGCAAAGAAGGAGAACGCGCCCTCACCCGCGACAGACAACGTTGGCG